>MQRK01226768.1:0-14819 GCA_001938485.1 Girardia tigrina
GATTAACAAAATCAAAACTGTCTTTACATTCCAACGGGTTTATAATCAATGGCCTCAATAATCTTTCCAGAACTTTAGCAACCTTATATTGCGCTGTGTTAATCATCGAGAGGACCGGGGGCATAGGAATTATGAATTTTGGGTAATCCGTATAATTAAGCCGGTTGAGCACCCTGACTTATTAAACCGTTACGAAAGGATTCATTTAATTCTTTACTTTTTATTAATTGATTGATCAATTTATTCAGTCTTTGTTCATCTTTAATGGGTATCGGTATATTATTTTGTCTCANTTTAATCTCAGAAAATTTATCAGGTGTAATTATTTGCATCATTTTGTCTATATATTCAGATTTATTCTGTATATATACCCCTTTGCCTTTATCAAACTTTGAGATACAAATATCGTCTCTTTTCTTAATTAAACTTTTCAAGACCTTTTCATCACTAAATGTCATTTTTTTATTTTTAAGTAAATAATTTTCCGTAATTCTATGTAAATCATTTTTTAACTTAATCGTTATTTGTTCGTCTTGACTAATATTAATTTGGTTATAAAAATACTCCATTTTTGATTTTATTTTCCATTGATCTAATTTTGATTTAATTCCATTGTCTAAACCAAATTTTAAAATATCAAATTCTGAGGGAGTAAAACTGTAATTTGAGTGATTAATAATAGTATTCTTTAAAGTAAAAACATTTGCTTCAAAAATAAGACGAAGAGAATTTAACTTTTTTTGATGAGATTTGAATTTTGATAAATATTTAGTTTTAAAAAGCCTTAAAATAAAATTAACAAAAAAGCGAAAACAGTCGATCCCAACCATATTAAAAAACTCAAATCTTACTGTAAACAATTCGTCATACATGATCTTCATCTTTTTCCGTTCGTCATCAATTGCTCTTCTTAATAATCGCTTCTTCATTTTCCTTTTTTCTTCATCCACAAATATATATAAAAGGGACTTAAATCTGAAATTTCAATTAGTCACCTGAAGATGCCAATATGGCGAAACTAGTATTGCAAAATAAAAATAAATGTTTAGATATATATATATCATTATACGTAACTGTGTTTTGTTTAAGAAGTATGTTTTATATTTTACTTGTTATTTTCAGGGACAAAGTGGAACATCTAAAAAGATAGAAACTAAATACAGGAGCATGCGCTTATTTACAGAAAATTCCGGAGCGTTGAAACTTAATAGTTAACTCGTGCTTCTATCTTTGAGAGGTTACAAAATTTGGTTCACGAATTGAGTTCAAATATTGATATTTAAACTCTTTTTCTAAACTAAAACTCGACTTAAGTTAAACCTAGAAGCGATGTGAATTTTGTTACTCTGTATTAAACATGATTTTATTCTTTGGAAAATTGTTTTTCAGTTTTCTCAGATTTGCTTGTCAAACTTCTTTTTTCTTTAAAATTACAAGGAGAGATTATTACCAGGCAGTAGGAATTTCCTGGTACACATCAAATGAGATTAAAAGTTGAGACAAAAAGTTATAGCTTTCAAAAACTTTTTATGTCCTTTTACACCATTTAAATTTTTTGCTAAAACTAAAAAAGTCATTTCATTTGAAACCATAAAGTCATATACGTCTGATAAATTCATCATTATTTATTGCCAATAATTGTCAAACAAGTTTATTTATCTATTTTTTAAAAGATAAAATGAAACCAACTCCCATTTCATAAAAAGTCAATTAAATTGTCCATTTAATCATTTAAGATTTTATCCTTCACAAAATAGTTTTAAATGACGGTAAACTAAATTGTTTTTGTACAAAAAGTTTTAAAATTTTATGGAAATTGTTTATCAATAATGTCCAAAAATATGTATATATGTATAAAATATATAATGTAGAGAAATACAATAGACTAGTAAAACTAAACAGAATGAAGAACATTTTCTTATTATTCGTTTGAGGAAATTATATTTTTAAAAGTTCAGACCAGTGAGACTAGTAAAGAGAAAAAAACATCAAAAAATTTTACGGAATTTCTTTCTTTTCATTTTTATAATCTTTCCCTTTTTCACTTGATTTCTTGAGAATCATATATTCGGTTTTACTGTATGCTCACTAATAGGATTTGTCTCCTAATGGTTACAAAACTTGGACATTTTTGTATAATTATTGTAAGGCTCGATATTATTTTCAGATGAAAAGTCAGACATTTTAGCAACTTTTATTTAGTAACAACAATATACATATTATTCGATCAAGTTTTCGTTATTAAATTTCTGAGGAACGATTTTTAAATTTTTCTTACAAAAATCAATAAAATTAACAAAATTGTAAATATAAATATGTAGATTTATTATTTTTGAAATTTTGTATTATCTTTAATTTAATATTTTTTGGAATTTAAAAACAATTTAAATTATAAACTATTTTCATATAGTTTATATATAAACTTCGTATTTTATTTTGTATTTTTTTAAATATTGTATTTTCTTTTAAATGAACATTTTATTAAATTTCTTTAATTTTAATATTTATTATGAGATTTATTTTTCTTCCTATTATATTTACTTTCTATAACTTTATTAAATTCTGTTCAGCTATTCTTATGATGTTATATTTAATTTAAAAAATTTTTAAGTCAATCAAAGTTTATTAATTTCGATGGTTTAACCGTCATCGTCAGAACAAATAATTTTTCAAGCAAAATATACTTATTAAGGAATGCAAAAAATAATGGCAATTGATATTCTTCATTATTAAAAAGTGAACGCCATTTTTCAAAATTCATTTTTGTAATTAATTTCGGCGGATTACCCGCCATCTTCAGACTAAATTAACACTGGCTTTTTGCAGCTTACATACAAAAAAGGTGATTATGCAATCAATCATGTAATAAAGGCTCTATTTGAAAATGTTTAACAGAGAAGTTGAGTGTGAAGTTTGAATATTAATTTTTGGATCCATGGATCGTATTAATAAGGCCTCACACGTTACTCTCTCCCAGTAATTTTTAAATCGATTACACAGAATTTGAAAATCATTTTCTCCGATTTTCTTTTTACATTTTAAATTATGTTCGGCAATATTGTTCCCATTATCCAACCGACTATGCTCTTTGATCCGTTTGTTTAAATGACAAGGTGTCTCTCCAATGTATGTGGCGTTACACTCATTACATGTATATTTATAAACAAGATCGGAGCACAAAGCGAGAGGAGTGGGAGATTTATTACTGAACATATAACGAATTTTATAAATTGTAAAATTCGTGATATGTTCAGTAATAATTAATATCTTTTTTTATAATATCTTTTTTTAATATGAAACTTTTGTATTTATTTACTTTTTTAAAACTTTCAAATTAAAAAAAATAATAAACTATTTTGGCGTAATGCAAATTTAAATTAACTCCTCATAACAATTATATTAATTATTATAAAATTTGCATCAGTGATTAGTATTTCAATCCATATAAATTGATCATACAAACTTTTTAATTTATAAAGTTTAAAAATGTATTAACTTAAGAAACATTCTAAATTTCCTAAAAATTGACAGTAGTTAATCAAATTTCTGAAAGCTCAAAATCAGAATTTTCATAAATTTTCCATTTACAACTGTATGCAAAACTAATTACAGGAAATACAATAAAAATAATTAAATTGAAATAATTTATATTTACTAATATAAAATCTGATTTAGTGTATAATGGAAACAATTTTGTCGAAAAGACGTTAGAAAATTTTCAGTCTTTGTATAAAACCGATTAGTAAAATATAAAATTAGACTTGAAAAATAAAGTAAAGAATTCACAAATGATTTTCTTTCAATTTTAACAATGCAGTAAAATGTTTTTAATTTTAAAATGTTAGTTTAAAAAAAAGGATTTTTTATCTATTTTAATTATTTAAAATATTATTGCATAATAATGGAAAAAGGGTTTTTTAAATTAATCATTGATTTTAAAATTTGAAACGGTTTTACTTTGTCATTTTGAGTGTTTATTAATGGGTTGTGATGTATATTCAATAATGATACACCGAACTGCAAATCATATTGCGAATTAAAAGGGCACTGATCACTTATAAATATTTTTATATCTCAGAGATATTCTACAATATAATATCAATAGACAGTTTTTGATAACTCTTTATATTATTTTAAAATCATTTACTTGAACCAATACTTTTGCACAGTGATGAAAAGAAAATTTACATAATTTACCTCTTATTTTCATGTTTGTACGTCTGAATAATTGCTAAACAATTTTAATTGTTTTTACTATTCTTTATATTATCTTATACCCTATCTTACTATATATATAGGGTATTACAAAAGTAACGGGAGGATGTTTGTTTGAATCTATCTCCAGAAAAGCATTTTATTTCGCGGAAATTCATATTTTCGTTTTAACACTGACTGTTTTCATTTATTTATAGATAAATAAAATCTCGACACGACGCCATATTGAGGAGAGAATTAAAATGGTACTCCTCTACATACAATTCAAAAATTATGAAGAGGTACGAAGATAATGGCATTTTCATTCTGATACTTCACCTCCTAAGTTTACGATGATCAAGACAGTTTTTAAACAATTTCAACTGATTTTAAGCTTTGAAGATCTCTATAGGTCAAGAAGCTCAGCAACATTTACAATGTCTGAACGGCTAGAACAAGTTCGGGAGTTTGTCACCGCAGATCTTTCAACGTCTGGGGTAGCCACTCTTGACCTGTTACAAACGAGCTACTATTGCCTGCTTGTGAAACTTGATCTCAAGCCCTACCATCCGCAACACGTGTCAATGCTCAGCAATTGCGACTTTGATAGGCAAAAAGAGTTTTTCAAAATGATTGTGGAAAGATGTAACGCCGAGCCTTACTTAATTGACCACATAATGTGGACAGATGAATCTTCGTTTCTCCTTATGGAGCAGTGCCACAATACAAGAATGTTCGGTGGAGTCCAAAGAATCCACACTTTCAAGAGCAGATTTTAAACTCTCTACATGGTGGGGAGTAACTTCAGCGCGTGTCTTGGGACTTAACTTCTTTTATGGTCTAGTCAATATGATGCCTATCTACACCTGCTGTAAGCAAATTTGTCGCCTTATGCGAGATACAAGAGATTACCTTCTAGCATGACGTGGCTCCTGACCATTACGCAGCTTCAGTACGCAGTTAGCTCGATCAAACGTTTCGTCAGCGGTGGATCGGCGAAGGTGGTCCAATGGAGTGCCCCACCTCGTTCGGCTGACTTATCCGTGTGTGATTATTTTTTTCGGGGCTGCCTGAAGGAGCATGTGTACCGCACAAGGCCTGCTATTACTGCTGAGCTCCGAGAAAAGATCGAGTGCAACATTAAAGAAATACCGCATAACATGGTGAAAAGTGCATGCTATGCAGTGTAGGAACGGTTTTAACAGTGCACCGTCTTGTGGGAAAAACAATTTTCTCAAAACTTTACACACTTACTCATTTTTGAAAACAATAAATGATAATGGAAATTTTTGATCAATAACAACTTTGTAAGGTCTCAGAATTAGGAAAAAACTGTCCCATCGGAGTTCCTGGCCAATATTAATTGAAAAGATCTAATTATAAATTATAAGTAGTTTATATTATGCAAAAAATAAATTGAAAAACAAATAAAGTCCAGTAAATCAATGTAAAGTCTAAATATTAAAAAAATTCTTTATATCCATGCTTTATGCGGCAAAACTTTGCTTGGTTCACAGAATTTTTTAATTTTTTATTGTGTTTTTTTTTAAATATTTTTTTAATTAAAATTTTGTTTGCAAAGTAGATTTCTGTCTGCCAAAGAATGGACATAAAAAGTTGTTTATGTAATTTACAAGTTACTTATCATCACGTAATTATTTTATTGAAATGTTATTTTGTCTGTGACAGAAGTTTTTGTCGTTTCAATCTAATTTTTAACTTATCTGCATTTTTCTACTCGTTGGTCGTTTTCTAAATGCCAAATTAAAAGTTTTTTTTGTACTTTTGAATGCAATCATCCATTGGGCATATGCATGAACTGCTTGTCTTGTTGGAATGTATCGTGATCAAATAGGTTTCACGACTAAATATATGATAATAATTCTATATAATATAATTCTATTTCTATTATATATATGATAGTGATTGAGAAATTTTGATTCATTAAATCAGCCGTTTTGCAAAAAAAATAATATTTGAAATTTAACACGGATTTAAATTAACCGAGTCACGTTCACAATTATTTTAATCTTTATTTCAAAAAATTTTGTTTTACAGTAAATAAAAGTAATCATTAAATTGGTCTATTTAAACAAATTCGACCTTGAATTTTTTTTTACAATGATAATAATAATTAAATTAAATGTTTTTTACAAATTTTAATTTGATAATTAATTGGTTCATTTTTTTAATCTTCCAGTGATTATATTTCATAAGCTAATAAGAAACATTTTACTGTTTGCTAAACATTCACTATTTTGTGTATAATTTGACTTATTGTTGTTGACTTGTTTCTTTTTAATGATTAATTCAAGTGTACAATTGAGTATAACTGTAAAACTCATTCATCTCAGCATTTTCTTTAAAGCAAACTTGTAACACCGCCCAAAAGTAAATTTTACATTTATGTTTTTTTTTACCAAATCAGGTGTGCTGATTTCAATAACAATATCTACTTAGTTGCTGCCATAAGTATTTGGCCACTAACAAGAAATATCTATGGATATGAAAATTTTTAATTGATTTACCGTCCAACTCTCTTCCAAATGTTATGAAGGTATGATTATTTTTCAATATTTTATTGAAGAAATTTTTATTTCTTATTATTTTATTTTTTAAGATCACCAGGGATCGATAAAATTTTAAATTTAATTTTTTTATTTAATAAATTAATTTAACTTTCGTACTGTAATTAGTTTTCATTTACTTTGATTATTATTGCTTGTGACGATTTTAATTATTTTTCTGTTTAGTAGAAGAAATTCTAAGATGGAATCACAGTTCTACTATTCAACTTCAATGTCTTCATTACCTACAAACACTTAAGTGTTGTAATTAGCATTCAAAGTTTCTTTCAAAATTGTTCTTTCGTCTTGAAAAGTATACAATTATTTTTCTTAATTTTTGAAACTACGTTAAATCTTCCTTTTCTGGGCCAATTTAGGTTAAACAATTAATTGTTTCAAATATTGAACTTCTTTTTAGGCTCAACTTGAGTTTCAAATCGTTTTTAATGTAAAAATGCAAATTAAAAATATTTTTCAATCGAATTAGATTCATAAACAATAAAAAAAGTGAAATAAGAAAATCTTAATTTTATAAAATCAAAATTTTTAATGTCAATTTAAAAAAAAGTGATTTAATTCTCTTTCAGTTGTTTATCTCTAATTTAGATCGTTATGATTGGTCTACCAATCAGAGCGAGCAATTTGACTCGATTTCCTCTTCAAATTTGGCTTAGCAAATCAACTCAGCACACGTTGCCGAATTCAACTCTCAAGGAGTTATTCTAGCACGATAATAGTCGGCAAATAATTAATTATACAAAGTACAATTATCATTTTAAAATCATAAATAAAGATTACAATATATTATTTAAATTAAATTTTTTAACTTTATTTAATTAATCATTATATATTATTTTAATTTAATCATATATAATTAGGAACATTTAAATAAATGCGTACGAAATAGTACGAAAAATGATTCTGTTATTTCGGACAAGAAGAAGTAGATAAAATTATAAATAAAGATAACAATGTATATTATATTTCAATTTAAGTTCCGAAACAACTATTATTAATATTAGGTTTGGACCTATTTAAAGAACCAGTATTTGAATCGAACTGAAGGTAAGACTTAATTTCAAGCTTTTATTTCAATACTATTTTTTTAATATATTCTGAAGGAGCAGTATTTTCTATTCACAAACCTATATAAAAAATATTGTGTTATACAAATATGAATACGGTAAAATTTTATTTGAAATTTTACAATTTTTAAATTTAAAAATTTTCAATATTAGAGTTTTAACCATTTTCAAAATTTTACAAATTTAGTTTCACAATTTTAAAATTTTACAATTAAAAAATTTTCGTTATAACGAAATCCTAACAATTATTATGATTATTACTATTATTATTTCTATTATTATTACCGAAATTAATTTACAAAGTATATTGTTAACTATGAAAAATATTTAAATTAGCAAAAAAACAAATTTTATAAATTCAATTAAATAAAAAAAAGTAATTGAAAACTTAAAATAAAAAAAAATATAAATTTCATTATATTATATTATTATTTAAAGTATTTTTGATATTTATATAAATGCTTTTGTTTTATTATTCATAATAATATTTTTTTAAAAATATATTTTTGAAAAATTTTAAATTTTTTGTTAATTCACAAAAATTTATTTTTAATTAAGAACAATATTTCCCAATTTATTCAAATTAATATCTAAATATATAAACTGTGAGAAAAAAAACTAATTTTCCTAGTCATAAATAAAAATTTTGACATTCAACTCTAGTCTCAGAACAGGGCTAAAATTTGAAGCTACAGTGAATATTGGGGTTGATTTATGGGCAGAATTAATAGAGAAAACAGATCAGCAAAAGTGACATTACCACACAAAGCCGATAGTGAAAAGGGGAAAAATTGGATTTTTTAGTTGTTTTTCGGTTTATAGAAATTTGAAAGTTAAAGAAAAAAATTTGATTTCTAGATTTATTTTGATATATGGAAAACTATTTGAACATGAAACTTACAATTTAACTGTCAAATGAGAGAGGGGTAATAACTAAATCACATAAATCTTTCTTTGAAGAAAATGCTAAACATTATTCAAAGTTTTATTTCTTTTTAAATAAAAAATATAAATTTTTACTGATATTTGAATAGTTTTCTTAAAATTTTTTTTTCCCAATAGTATTAATAAAAACGTTTTTTACGACGTTTACATAAATATTCTTTCTGTCCGTCGGTGTGTCTTAAACACTTTTTTATCAAATCTTGCTTTGGTGTGTGCAGTTTGCACCACCAACTTCCGTCGTTGGAACGGGAAGAAAAAACAAATAGAACGAGCGTAAAATATATTGATGCATGACATGAGAATACGAACCGAATCGGCAAAATGGGGGCAATTATTGGCATGATCATTGAATTGAAAACTCTTGTATTGTTTGGGGATATTTGATTTGACGACTGAGTGTTTGCTGAAGTTGCTGGCTGTGCTTTTGCTTTTGGTCGTGCTGGATTCAATATTCTTATTTTTTGAATTTGTTTGCCACTTTGTTTAGTAAAACAAAAACATTAATTCTTGTTTATTCATTTAATTTGTTGAATTTTTTATTTATAATGATTTTTTTGAACACCTTGCAATCAAATTTTCGACCACTCTCTGATGTTGTAGTAAGTTAAAATTTTTAATATATGCTGATTTATAATGACAATATCGTATCCAAATGATTGCGGTCACATATTCATCGATTTATAAATTTTTTAATATTTTTAAGCTAAGGCTGTAACCTTTCAAATGATTGAAACTCGTCGAAAATTGACGTCTAGGTACAAGAGGATGCGGACTCCGTCAGACTTTTTGTTATGCAATGTTTCAGGAAATCAAATGCAAAGGAAAAGATGGATGTCAGTATCGCATCCTTGTTCTTTAAAAAGAAATAATAAAAATAGTTTTTTAAAATAAAAAAAATATTTTTTCTAGTAATTGTTAATAGACATGAATTAGAAATTATTTCTTTTATGGCTTGGATTAATGTAAAAAATACCATAATCAAAAGGTTTGTAAAAAAATTAAATGATGCCGATTTTTCGAAATCATTATTTCTGATTTGAACACTATTTATGGTTCGTTACAGTGATTTTATTTCACTTAATTCAAGGGTTCTTGAGAATCTGCAATTTATTATAATACTATGGTTCGGAAACCGTTATGTAGAATTATATTTTTTCTATAAATTACTTATTAAAATAATTGATTAAATAATATTTTTAAACACAACTACTTAGTAATATCAAAAACAAAGTACAGTCCATCATTTCCAACTACAACTATATAAAAGCGCTATGACTAAAAGTTAGTGCAGTGTGTATACATACCATGCCAATTTGTCACATATGATACAAAGAATAAGATGGCAAATGAACAGAATGCGATTTACGAGTACATATTGTTGCATAAGCTAGAATTTTCGTTTGGGGAAAAGTTCTTCATTAGAAATCTATCCACATACATCATCACGAAAGATATTTTTGATGTTTACAGGAGCTTCTGCAGTAAAATAAATGCATGCAGGTAAGAAATCGAAAGCATTCGTAAACAATATTATGAAATTCGATGTATTAAAACAGTAGCTAATTATATTAAAATGTAATAGAAAACATTTTAAAAAGTCATTTTCATATTAGAAATATTATTTATAATTTGACTAATTATTTTTGAATTTCTTCTGCGGGAGACATTAAGCCTAAAAACATAGAAATCGTTGGTACACATTTTGTGGCAGAATTGTCCCCCAATAGTATTTACAACTGCACATTTTCAACCATTAATACTGCACATTTTACACTTACAACTGCACAAATCGGTTAGCTGCAGACTAAAATAACTTCTGCCTGCTACCGTCAGGATTTATTTACAGCACACCCCTGGCGCATTAAATCAAAAAACTGTTAACACACTTCTGCAACTTAATGGATTGATTCAAATCAACGACCTTTCAAAGATTGTTTTATCGACTGTAAATGACTTATTCAGATAGTGTCACATCTGGGCTAAATGTTCGGTATAGCTAAAAATTGACATTGTTAAACTCATAAAACTTGACATGGTCCAACTAAAAAAACTCGTTCTTCATGAACGAAGATTTGATATTTCTTAACTAAGTTTTCATAAACGCCGTCTATTTGCTGGCAAGACAATTCGATATTTCGTTCTATTCTGAAAAATTAAAAGTGAAAATCACATTTAAATATCCCAAAATATAAATCATGATTTTCCTGTCAAAAAAATCTCAGAATATATATTCTTTGCCTCTATTTCGGTTGTCCAGATAAATCTATTATTTGCCAGAATTTAGAATTGGAGTTTCAACGTGTGGAGTTTCACATGGCTTCTTGTTAGCAAAATAAAGTCATAAAAATGGCAAAGAATCATTGACTTACTAAGTTTAAGGTCGGTAAAGATCTTAAGTACATTTTGATTTTAAGAGTTTAAAGAAGCTAACTTTCATCGAATAACTTTAATGAAAACCAGATTGATTGCCAATAAGCCTCCGCCGACCGTTACGGATAGCTGTTATTACAAATAATACTCAGCATTGGCGCACAAGGTAGTGAATCATAGACTCTGTATCGGGTAGAAACCATTTGACAAATACAAAGTTTTCTGATCCTCTCACACGGCTTCGAGCTTTCAATGCACGTGCACGCTTCGGCTTCCCTCTGAGAAATGACCAGTCATGTTCCTTCGATCCGTGATTCTGGAGACTTCTGGCTGTATAAACGCACTTAGTGAAAGGGGAAAATTGGCAATGAAACATTCCATTATCCGTTATATAATCCAGCCAAAAATTCAGTCCCACACTATGGATTATTCTTGGACAGTCCTCATCAGTTACACCAACAGACACTAGTATATAATGTTCCACGTTCAAGTTCGAAGGTCCAGTACGCCTTTATGTGTCTTATCTTTGTACTATTTGGATGATCGTCGTACCATTACCTTGGATTCGACGATAAATTAATAAATGCCGTTGTAGCCATTCATTAGTTTTATAAGTTTTGTTGCAGTTCTCCATGTGACATATGAATGAACCACCACCTCTCTGTGCCATCGGCGCCGTGGCCAGATGCACACTCTTAATGTGTCTTGAGAGTTCCTTCTGCTCAGCAAATTCTTTAAAGCAAGAAGGGAATGTGCAAGCTAATATTTTGATGCGTAACTGAAGCATTTTCGGATATTCTTTCTCGTGCTCGACTACCTCTCTCAGTCGCTCAGATATGGCTCCTATGATCAGGTGTTTAAATTCTTCATTATTTTTGAGAAGCTCTCTTTCGTTTAGACTTTCGCTGTATTCTGCCAAATCTGCCGGATCGTTGAATATCCACAGCACATCACGAGCAATGCGCTCTTTCATCAGTTGCTTTTTATGGCCACTGATTCTGTGATTTTCTGAGGCGATCTCAAAGTTTAGAACACTTCAAACTTTAGTTATACCTTTCCGTGAATTTTATTCATAGAATACTATGCATCTTTTGGCTAGAATCACTCTTGCCCCAGTCAGTCCAATCGTAATATTCGGGATCCTGTTGAGTTTGGTCTTCTTGAGAGCTGTTCTCGTGCAGCAATTATGGAAGGCTTACAACCGTGCAACGTCCTTCTCAGGTGTTGCTCAGCACTCACTACCATAATATATCAAAAGGAAAATACGAGTCTCAATCAATTTTCTCTTCAATACTATTGGGACGCGTTTACTTTGAATTGCAGGTTGCAATTCTTTAAGCTTCCGCATTTCATTTCGTATTCGTTGACTAATATTTCGGTTGCAGCTACCACTAGTGGTCAATATACTTCCGAGATAACAGAATTCCTTCACCCATTCTATGACCTTCTCCCATCATTTGACTTGCGATATTTTAAAGCCTGATTCGTCAGTAAGGCACATTGACTTTTGTCTTTGTATCACTTGTCAGTGCAAACTCCAGAAATGGGCTCCTTAGTATATCCAGGTTTTTACAGGCTTAATTAATATCAGAGTCGATGATACAGAGGTCATCTGCATATGCAAGTCTGTTCACTTGAAATTCAGTGCCTTGCTCATCAATCAGGGTGACACCTCCCCCGAATCCTTTCAGTACAGCCGTTTTGATCACTTCATCGAAGACCAAGTTGAATAAACTAGGTCCCATCACACATCTCTGCCTAACACATCTTTCCATGGGAAAATTATTGTTTCTTACAGTCGCAATAAAATTCTAATGAAATTCTTTGATAAAACAAAGAATCTTGTCGGTTAAGCCGAATCTTTTCAGGCAAGCCCGCAGAACTTCACATGGGACACTGTCAAATGTCTTTTCCAAATCAATGAAGAGCACATATACCTTCTGGTTCCTGTATCGACCTTCTTCCTGCATACGCCTGAGTATACTAATGGCCTGTAACGTGCCTCTTTTCGGCCTAAAACCAAATTGCTAGGGATCTTGTCATTCTTTCATCACCAGTAGGATTCTGTTTACGATAATTAGCGCAAAAACCTTACTAGTAAATTCTAAGAGAAAGATACCACTATAGTTGTTCGGGTCGGATCTTGTACCTTTTCCTTTGAATAATGTCACCACTTTAGCACTCCTCCAAGCCGGTGGAAATTCATGAACACCGTTCCATATCAGTTCAAAATCAAATTTGAGTTTGTCAGCGAGTGTTTGCCCACCCTACTTCAGAAATTTAGCAATCACTCCATTCGATCAGGTCGCCTTCCCATTACTCAGCTGCGATATAGCAAACTTTATTTCAGTCTCGTCAGGAGAGTCAACACTAATGCAGCATTCTCCAGGGTATCGAGTGATATCCGCCCACAAGACGAGATTCGAAAAGCTTTTGATAGTGACCAACCATGACATTGGACACAGAAAGTATCGGTGTAAACAGCGTATGTAATTTTGTAACCGGATTCCGTAAGACTCACAGTTCAAGATAGTCCGTTCCATTTTTCTTGAAATTACCGGTGTTTATAGACTCTTCAATCGCGTTGATGAGATCAATCATCCTTTCTAGATTCCATTTCCTAATGGAATTTCTTACCTTGTTCCGCACTCTCATGGGAAGGGTGCAATGTCCATTTCAGCCTTTTATGATTTCTATCATTGATGAGCTGACACATTTAGTTTTATGTTCATGTAACCAATTTCCTTTCAGAGGGGGGGCTTTTAAATTTTGATACCCGTCGAGTAATTTTGTAATTACCGCATCGGTATTATTCCATCCGGGTTCAGTATCAACAATGATACATTGAAGTTTGACTGGCAAATATTATCATTCCTTGATAACAAGATCTTTCTGAACGTTTTTAGGCAGTCCAGTTTGAGGTTTCCAAGTCATACGTGATGTTTTATATCTTTTCAGATATAAAACTACACAATTGTGATCAGAACTGCAGTCTTAAAAATGTTTGCATTGAACATCATTAACTTTAACCATTTTGTTTGCATGAACTATGAAGTAATCAAGAAGGTCCCTCTTCTTTGTCGCAAGATAAGTCCAGCTAGTGCTTTTCCGTTCATTGTGACAGAAAAAAGTGTTCACAACTTTCATACCTCTCCTCGGTCAGTAATATTAATCGTTCCCCATTGTATGATGTGTTTCCACTGTGTGCAAACTTTCCGACGCTGGGTACTGGATTCTCTGCGTCATAGCTTATGTGACAATTGAAGTGTCCTCCCACGATCGTTATAAACCAAAACTGTCTGACTTCGGTCTCTGCTTTAATAATCACGGTGGTAAGAAGGTTATAGAAAGTGGTTTTCTCATCATCACCGCATCCGAAATCGGTGGGTGCGTAAACACCCACGATAATTGCTTTTTAAAAACCAATCTTCACTTTGAAAAGTCTTTCCGAGAAGGCTTCAAACTCTACATCAACTGTAGGCAGTCTGGTCAGTAGACCAACCCCTCTTTCCATTTTCTGTCCCATTGGTGGCCCGCTCTTGTAAATGGTCCACTTATCGTACTTTTCGTCACGACGCCCCATTTATGTGTTTCTGTCAGGATAGCTACATCAGCATTTAGTTTTTCAAAAGTGTTTATGACGCTTAAAACTTTCTCA
>MQRK01226769.1:6653-20121 GCA_001938485.1 Girardia tigrina
GAATTCGTGTTAGAACAAATAATTCGTGTAAAAAAAAAGTATTGTTTTTTTTTTGGACCGTGTTATTTCAAAATCGTGTAAAAAAAGACCGTGTAAAAAAAGAGTTGAGTGTATACAATTAACTTCTTTTCCAAGTTTGAAATAATGTCTAGGAATAACATATTTTATTTAGTCTTCAAACAGATCTGCCCATTCATCTTCAGAGTTCGTCTCTTCTTCCTCATTCACAACAAGTTCGTCCAATCGGTCTACTTGGACCTGTAGGTCTGGTTCACATAATGCAGGGATTAGATCGATATTTTTGGTGAGGTGGGTGACGTCTGGCAATCCGTCTCAGTGGAATCTCCATAGTGCATTTCTTTCTTTCTTTTTTGCATCTTTTTATCTCAATGGAAGACTATTCATTACGGTATCTTTCCTGGGATATTTATTTTTTGGTTTAACTAACGAAAAGAAATTTCAAACATTCAGTAACCTTATTTATGAATTTATTAAATGACAAAAAATATCGAAAAATGAAAAAAACGAATAATTAAAATCACATCAAAATTTTATCGAAAAAAAACTCCAGACTTACTTCTCCATCATGGATTAATTACCTAAAGACAATATCGGTTTGATGGAACTTAATCATCTTTTCGATTGCGTACTTCACTCGTGTCAACCAACAGTGAGCACTGTATTTTGCGATACCAGTATTGAGCCATTCGAAAGCTTCTTCAGTCGAGACCAAGTCGTGAATGAATTTCCCAGATGCGCATCGGTATAAGAACATGAAAGCAGCGTCTCTTGTTTCGCGGTTTCTACAATTCAAGATCTGTATGCATGTGCAAAAGATTGTGTCAAATATTCATCTACAATAGATGTTAAGCCAACTCCTCCAAGATTTCTTGGGGCATATAAATAAGAATTCCTTGCTCCAGAGTTAAGACCTAATACCTTTTTTTCCAAAGCTCTAATTTGTTTTTCTATTGTATTTCGATTTTTATTTCCATATATTTCAGTTATAGGGATAAGGAAATTTCGAAATGCAAATATTAGAGCAGAATGTATGTGTACACTCATATCTCGATATACGGCCTATATACGTTCCAGGAAAGTTGGCCACAAAGCGAAATGCCGCATAACGAATCAATTATTATACAATTTCATACGAATTCAATAGGATTGGTTCCAATTTTTTATAAAATAACGTAGTTTTTAGTTTAAAATGCATTTTTTCTTTTTATTTCATTTAAAAATGCTTACATATAAAATAAAAATAAATAACAAGTACATATATAACATAACAATAAACTGAAATCAAAAAAACAAAATCATAAATAAAATTTAAATTAATAAAATTCATACATAATAAAATACATAAATTCAAATTTTTAAAGACTAATCTGAAGACGAAGAAGAATAATCGGTAAGCTGCAATATAATGTCATGATCACTTTCCGCTATTGTAGATGTAGATGGACCTGGTTTAAGAAATTTATCCAACGTTGTTTGTCTTGCCTTGGTTTTTGCTTCCTTTTGCAGTTCTATATAACAATTAATGGCTGAGTTAATTCCTCGAGAAACGTTATCGCTTCAGTTTATATAAACAGTAATAAAACATAAACAAACAAGACTTAACAAACAGGAATAAACACGTCTACTTTTAAGAATACTTCTATGTAAACGATACTGCGGCGACAACGCAAGAAAATATGTATATTAAATTTTTTTTTCACACTTTTTTTTCACTTTTTTCAAAATTTTTTTTGGCTGTATAACGAAAAAGTGCCATAATTAAAGTAGGCCGTTATAGCGAGGTATGAGTGTACAGTCTATGCATGTAGCTTTTGCCAAGTGGTTAGAGCAGAATCGACAATTGCCATGTATTCATCAATAAGATTGGAATTTAGATGAGTCGATGTGGATGGATAAGTTATTTGTAATATTTGTGATAGATTGAGATGTTGGTGGAGAATTAGACTGATTGGGTTGAGATGACAGAACTGGAGTAGAAGAATCAGGTGAAAATGAAATAACTACATCATCAATATCGTTATTCGATATCTCATGAACTTGCGAAGAGTTTTCAACAATCATATCACTATATGGGGAAGCCATATTTTGAGATGAAATAGGAGGGTCAGAAAAACTGTTCATAAATTGATTGCTATGACGAGTTATCTCAGGTAAAACAACAGGCTTGATCTGATCCAATAGAGAGGAATTAGATAACAAATACGATATTGACTGAGCTAAATCTTGTTGTAATGTTCCTTTTGTTGTCTTCTTTCATAGTCTGGCGGCAAGAATTTGCAGTTTCTGTATATTTGATAGGCTGGTTGATGAGCAGGATGATTCGAATATTGAATTGATATAGGTATTTCTTTCCGTTTCATTCAGTTCCATAGATTGTTTATTCATAGGTATTTGGATAAACAAGAAGAAAATTTTATTATAAATAGTTCTCGATATTGAACTACTTATTCTTTCACACAATCTATCCAGAGTTTTGATAGATGGGTTTGATAATTTAAGTTTTTTGTCAGTGGAAATCAAATTCACGAGTGTAGAATCGACTTTACACCTTTTTAATTTTAGAAAATGTGCAAAAAATGAAGAGAAGAAAGAAGGAGAAATACAAAGAAAAGATGAAAATGTGGTAGAAGAATCATGAAAACCACAGAAAATCTCAGTAAAAAGAAGAGAACCAAGAAAGAGCTCAGGGAAACAGAGGAGGAAGAAAAAACAGACGAAAAAGCATTAAAATAGAGTTCGATTGATACAAGGTAGAAATATTTGAAAACGAGGAGTTGAAAACAGCAATCGAAGAAAAGAAAAGAGAAGATGAAACAAGGGGTGGAACGAAACTAAGAAAGCTTAAAATTGCAGAAAACAAACTACTATTATCAAGATCTATATTTGATAAATTAATTCGTTTGCTTTTTAAGAAGTTCAATAATTTACTGTAAATAATATCATAGAATTTATCAAACAAAATTCTCTCAAATCTATCTTTTCTCAATTTGAAGTCCAATGATTTCGAAATTTTTGAGAAATTGTTATTGATAATTTCCGACAAATTATTATAAAAATTATTTACAAAAAACAATTTAAAATTGGATTTAACATTAAATTCAAATGAATTTAATATATAATTGATCAAATTTATGCTTTTGTAATTATTAGAATTAGAATCAATATTATTTACTTTATTATTTACGTTATTCGTATTAATTTTTTTATTTGGTTGATTTAAATTAACAACTTTTTGAATTTTTGAGTTAATCGTAACAACATATCTTGTTAATTCATCTAAGAATTTAAGAAATTCTGGTTTGTAAAATTTATTATACGGTTTTAATTTAATGAATTTAATAGATAAATTATAGAAGAAATTCACTTGTTTAAATAATTCAATATTAAATTCAAAAATGTTAAGATTTTGAAATATAGTAAGGATTTTTATTAAGTATTTCAAAGTTTCGGGTACAGGGGCAGTTTCGGTTGATTTTGAACTGTAATAATTAAAAATATCTTCTTCAGTTGGGTAACAGTCCGCACTGATGTGCTGTGTTATGAAATTGAAAGCTCCTTTGGAGTTTATTTTGTACAACTTTGGAGCTCAGTAACTGTAATATGGGTTTCTTGGTGGTGTCACATATAATTCTTCTTTATCGTTTTAGATCTCAGCAAATATGTGTGCTGAGATATCATTTCAAGTGCTTCTGATATATTCATCTCATGAATCCTTGAAGAAATGCTATTGACCAGTTCTTTCCTCGTTTGGAGAGAAGCTCCAGTTGGGATGACAGATGTGGTGGATGGTCCATTGATTTGATAGTATCTGGTGTAACGCTTTTTCATAGCATTGCATGTTCTTCTAATTTTGTCAATGTTTATCTCCGTCGGTGAGCTGTTGTGGGAAATTGCTTGGAGATAACCACAAACAAGCGGACCAGAGTTACTTGCAATGGGGCTTGTTTGAAAGAAAGAAGGTCTGCTAGATATGAGCGGTTTATCGTGTAACGCAAGCTGGGTGATTGTGACTGCAACCTATCTGATAAGTGGATTAATTTGTTCATTATCTATTCTGTTGGTCGGATCCATTACACAGATTGAGTTTTTAACCATGTTGGCCACAATAAGAATCCAAGTAGAGTTTTTGAACAGGAGGGAAAAAGTATTTTAACGGGCGTTATTCACAAAAAATTCCGCATTATGCGTACAGATCGCTTTTGATAAAATAGGGTGCGTGATTGTTAATGTCTTTGTTTCTGCAAACGTGAAAGAGAAAGCAGAGATGTGGGAATCATCAAAATGAAAAAGGTGAGATGGAAAATTATTCGTCGGGATAATCACCAAGTCTTCTCCTAGAATTGGGGCAAGGGTCGTTGCAGGTAAATAACAATAAGTTAGAAGTGAGTTCTCGACAAGATCAATGAAGTCTTCCTTAAAAGTTTCATTTACGCTCTCATTTCCAGCCTGTGACATCGTTGTAGTTTTTGTCAATGCTGGTTTTGAATTGTCTCCTTGTGAAAAAATTGGTGATTCTACCTCAATGACGTCTCGAAAGTCAAAGAAGCGAGGATTTTGACTAGAACTAACCGATTCCTGTGAAGACTGACTGATAGTATCAGGAATTATCGGACAAAAATGGTTCAGTTGAATTGGGTGAAGGCGGTGGATTCCGAGGTTTGGCTTGTAGAAAATTGTGTAGGCTGATTGAATTGGGAGAACAAATCTGTACTATGCGTGAAAGATTGAGATGGAATATGTTTTTGAGATGAGTTAAATTGTTCTTCTTGATGAGTTGTATGGGCTGATAATATCAATTAAATCAGCGGTGTTGGATTAGAGAATAAGTTGTTCCATTTTGTAGGTAAACTATATATTTGCGAAGGGAATTTAGATGTGTCGATGTGGATAGAAAAGTTATTTGTAATGTAGGTAATTGATTGTGATGTTGGTGGAGAATTAGACTGAATGGGTTGAGATTACAACTGGAGTAGAAGAGTCAGATGAAGATGAAATAACTACATCATCAATATCGATATCAAATATTTTTTGGGAAATTTCTTTAGGTGTTCTTCTTTCGTTTTCTTTGTCTTCCATTAAAAAAATTCCATTAAATATTAAAACAATTTCTTGCATTGAAATTCGACTTATATGTCGAATTGTTAATTTCTTTCAGTCATGCGTAATACTACAGATAGGCATATACATTGCCACAAGTTGATAAAATACAACGCCATTGTCATACGTCCCACTGACCACCGAGTATGCACCTACAGTGTATTGGTGCCCTAAGTCAAATACAATAACCACATAATATTGCACTAAGTCTTCTAATATATATGATCGATACGGGAATACATATTACATACTACATACCCCGATCGACTCTGAGTTAGGTGGGGGGCCTATAGCTCATATCATCTTTATCAGAACCCGAAGGCCCTTCGGACTCGGCACTACCAGGTAGATGTCGAGCGAGAAGAGGCGTCCGACCCTATAATGTATAGTAATGAGAATAGGTATTAAACTGCGTTATAGCTAAATAATGAATTGAGGTTGGGTTGTGGCTGACCCTTCATAGCCACTGGGGGCTCCGAGTCTTTAAAAATGTTTATACTCATTAAATGTGTATTTATAATTATTAAAATTTGTTAAATATTTTAATATTTTTCTAAATGAATTTTAATAAAATAAAAATGAAAAATAAATATTTGAAAATAAAATTATCATTTAATTATTTTAAATGTTCTTCGAATGTAAATTGATTTTTCAAGTAAATTTAATAAGGATTTATCGTTTTTTTGAGATCATTAGTTATTTCTTTACTTCTGTATTTAACTACCAAAATATATTAGGTTAGTCGAAATATAATGGCGGTTTTGGACACAAACTTTAAAGAGGTGAAAATTAACAGAAACAGAAGTTTATTAATCAAAGTGTTAGTTCTGTTGCTATAATCAATAATTAAATAATTCAACGATATTAAAATTTGTATTTCAAAACGCACAACCCTGTCCATTTATAGTTATTGTATCACGTCATCTGGGGAAATATTTAACAATACTTTTACAAGACTTCTGAAGCTTTCCAATTGGTGAATTCACACGCATACTCAACACAAACATTAACAAATTCACATACATACTCAACATACACATCACACACTACAAATCTCATCATACTCTCATCATTATCTCATAGGTTAATTATGTCATATATCTCTTCATCATCTTACTCTTCGCACACATCAACATTCTCCTTTAAACATACAGCAACATATTCAACATACAGCATCAATACATTTACAAATTCAAACAATTTAAAATATTCCTCACACCATCAATGAAAATATTCGCAAATCTTTATAGAATTTTTATACTGGAATTTATTTTGAAGTTATTTATTTTGAAGAATTTTTATACTGGAATTTATTTTGAAGTTAACCAAAATTTTATACGTTCACTCTAGCTACAGTGTCTAATAAACAGTCCTCCTTGATATGTTGTCTTTTTACCTTTACACTTGGTCGACCTTGCATTTTGTTGTATACGATATTTTCAGCTTTCCATTCTTCTATGGTTAAAATTTTGGTTTCTTCGCTAGTATTTCTGTCCTCTACTGGTTCAAATAAACATTTTCCACAATTATCTCCATATACATCTCTTTTTATAAACTTCCGAACTTTATCATTTACGTTCCATTCTATCGCTTTAATATTTTCTGATTTGTCACTCATTACATCTATAATATCTGTTATACTACTTTGACTATAAATACCTATATTTTGGGAGTCCTTTATATTTTTTTGTTTATTTCCCCAACTGGCTCCACTTCTGTCGAGGCTCTGTCTTTTGGGTAATCTTACTCTACCGATTCTTCATATTTTTCTTCAATGTTCGCTACTGATCCTCTATTGTCTCCTCTTCTCCTGTCTTCTCTATCTCTATATTGTCGTTGATTGTAACCCACTCCTTGGTAATTGTTATTCGTTGATCTTTGTTGGTTTCTTCATCTGTTTATGTTGGTGTAACATTCGTCCTCCCGATGACCTTTATTATGGCACCGTTTAAAAATATATATTATATAAAATATATATATAAAATTTTGAATTAGTAAATAAATTAGTAAATTACTTCGTTATCACTTTTCATGGAAACTCCTTACGAAGATGATAATAAATACAAATACAATGACAATGTAAATAAATGATTATAATAATGAATGATAATTAATTAATATATTCATAATTATATATTAAGTATGTATACAAAGTATAGTAATTTAATATAAATAATATTCGTAGACAATGTAAGTCAATTGATTGACAAACACTAAAAAGATTCCATGTCGTCAATTGACTGTTATTTTTGCTCTACTGACAGCTACTGTGACAAAAGACAGAGAAGTGCTTTTTCAGAACAATTATGACATTAACTGTGAAATTTAAATTGGATATTTCTGGGAATTAAGTGAATTTAAACAAATCATTAGTTTTATTTACATATGTATTTTTTTTATTTTTAAATATTAGTTACTGTAAAAATAACAAATTTAGCTTGTGGACGTCGACTAGAATTAAATTGCCAACCATCGTTCATTGACAGATTAATTGCCTTAGTATTGTGAACATCGACTATAAAAGCAAAAGTCAATTGAAGAGAATCAGACAAATTTTAAGGAAAGAAAAAAAGAGAGCATTGTTGAACCAAAGGTGTACTGGTATTTCGAATATAATTTATATATTAAAATTCTACATTTTTTTATATAATTAAACTGATTGGTGAAGACATGAAGTTTCTCACCGTCTATCTAAATTACTAAGGTTAAGGACAATATTTACTCTAAATCTAATCTGTAAAGTGTGAAAAATACATATACATGTTTTAATAAATTATCTTTAATAAATTAAATTGTATTCATCACGATCTATCACAGAATAGCGATTTGGCTTGTCTTCCACTAAATTGTGGTATTCGAATCTTTGAGGTTAGATTAGAGGCAGCTGGATAGTTTTGATACAGTGTAGGAAAGTCTTCTTCTACAAAGTGAAATTGTGGCGGAACTTGATGAAAGTTGTCACCAGTAGCACAAGTATCTTGACTGTTTCGTCCAACGATATTTGATTGTGGCGTGAAATAACGATGCAAAACCCTTGAGTCACGCGGATTCTCATAATATCTGTTTTGTTCATGTTGGGCCTCCTGGTTACGGCGCGTTGCTGAGTATCTCTCTCCAGAGACCACGAAGCCAGTCCGATTTTTGAAAATATTATATGATTCATTTGAATACGATTTTTTTTCTCACGCGGATTAAAACGGGGTTTCTGGTAATAAGCTTGTTGACGAGTCCTTCTATAATCGATTAATTGTGAATATCGATTATTATTCATCATTGGCGGGATATCCTCGCGTGCATGAAGAATCATTGGATTATGTTCATCACGTTATATCACAGAATAGATATTTGGTTTAATTAATTATTATCAATAATAATTATTATCAAATTATATGAATTTGATTTTTGCCAATATGAATGTTAAAACAAATTAATTGTTTTAATACAGAAAAAAATACATAGTTTATTATAGAATAAATATGATTTTTAAATAGTTTTTTTATATATAAAGTCCAGAGTGCTAAGCGCTACACAATGGAACCGTCACATTTTTCTTCAGTTTACATCTAATCTTTCGTGCTCCCCTTCAAACAACATTATTGGCGACTCTGAGCCCCCATCCGTTTTCCAGTAGAGTTCAACGGCAACTCTAACAATTATATCTTAATGGGGAGCAGACGGGACTCTTTTGCCTACATCAACGAATTGTGCAGACATTAGAGCGCCTTCGGGTCCTAAACCAGTAACGAGGACGTCCAGACTGGTAGCTGAGTTTCTGGATGGGTAGATGTGGGTTTTATTCATGCTTATTTCGAATTCACTTTCATTTTTCTGTGTCGGACAGGGAAATCTTAGAGCCACAAGTGACGGTCAGCCCACGTGCCCCTGTGCATGCTATGGTCGCCCTGCACCGTCGCTATAGACCCTCTGTTCGTTTAAGCTTGGTTCATATAATTACATGAAGTTTATAGTGTTACATTTTAGGTTTTAAAAGGATAACAGGTTCGATGAAATGACAATGCCAACTCTAAATGCTCACCGAAAACTAGACCTAACAAGGACACGGTTACAACGTAAATTAGTTTGGTGGCAGATTAAATTATTATTGTCAAAACTTATCAATGATGTTTTCATCACGTCTTTTATGATTCTATAAGGTTGGAATTTAACGCTTATTATGATAACTTTCCTTTTTTATAACATAATTTAGAATAAGCGAAAGACCCATTTAATCGGTCGAAACAGGAAATTAATAATCGGATTAAGCAAACTAGTCAATTGAATAGGTTCCCGATGGTGATTACAAAACGAAAGAGTTGAGAGAAAGAAACTAGACAAGTATTTCAAAGTCTAGTACATCAGAACCTTATGAATTAATTTATTGACAATATAAACTAATATAGTGACTCGTAAGTGCAAGCTTCCAGGGTAAACAGAAATTATCTTAACAAATGATCTCAAGTAGAGAAATGAGACAATTTAATTTCAACAATATAAAGATAAATCGAATCATACGGTCACAGAACTATCACATTTTAATGTTGAGTTGTATAATCTGATGATCGCCTCAATTGTTAGACGCAGCTATAACGAAGTTATACCCAATAACTGTAATTTTTATTATTAATTTCTTGTGTCATCTATACGATATTTTTATTCTATATGGTTTATGACTTCTCACTTTATATTGTTTGATTAACCAAATGACTGCAATTTTACTTTTGTGTAGTCTATAGAAACGATATTTTTATTATATAACTTTTCGCTTTACATTGTCAGAAAGTTAGAGTCGCCATTCTAATAATTAATTAAACAGACCTAATAAATTCGTCTCAAAGAAAATTTCAATTATATAAATATTTAAATATACAGTTAAATACACTCTATAAATATCTTCAAATACGTATAAATATTTAAGTATACTATGAAAATTCAATGAGAATGTATTAGTTGATTTCCAAAATAAATAGATGAAATTATGTAAATATTTCAATCATAAAATTCAAAAATTGCAGTTGTTCAATTATATAATCAATGGGGTAAAATTTCATACCGAATTATTTAATATAAAAGAAAAGAAAAACATAAATTTAAAATTCAATTATATAATCAATAGAAAAAAATTTTTCTACAGAATTAATTAACAAAAAAATAACTGAAAAATATAAATTTAATCTAAATTTGTCTTGATTAAAACACAGAATTCCAACTGTATAAACAATCGCGTTAGATTCTGTTTCAATCTATACAGCATTATTCGAATGGGGATACGAGATGTAAATCTAATCGCTGTCTCGAAACGTTTTTGTCTCCTTTATATTCCTTGTATATAAATTAAATTCTAGTTAATTTCTTATAATTAAAATTAAATGAAATTCTAATTCTTAAAATCTTGTGAAAATTTAATTTTGAATTTCATGAAATAATAATCAAAATTTGAAGTGTACGTCGTCATTATACATCGTTAATAACAATAAGATAAGGACCTCATTATAACTAATTAGACCAACAACATAATGTAACGAGGAATAGTTAATCAATTAAATAAAAAAAAATTAAAAATTTTTTTTTATATTTAAAGAGTTCGAATTATCATATTATATTCACAGTACATCTTAACATCACCATCATACTTTATTCCACCTCTATATACAGGTTTATAAATTTATTGGTATTACCCCCGGTACTTGCTCGGCAACTTTTATTCTCACTCGTCTTCGCAACCCGTATTTCCTACACTCATTCGCCAGTGCGTCACACTTGCTTCTCTCGTCCCTTCTCTCTACTACAGCTATGCTGATACCAACTCGCCCCCTCGACTCTCCTCGACATCTTGTGGATACCGAACTCTGATGGTGGTGTTAAATGACAGTAGACATATTAAATGACATATTCAATCAATAAATTGTTAAGTATTGTATATTTATAAAATGACAATAACAAACTAAAATAAACAAAACAAAGCAAAATCAATTTGGAATAATAATAAAGAGGAAATGAAACTCGACAGGTTGAATCAAAAGGGGTTACCTTTGTAGTTGATTCAGTAATGAATACTGGATGAGTAGACTTTTTCTTTCCCAAATAATAATATAATAACTGTAGCAATATTCGGCAGAAAGTTAAATTGTACTAATCTTCGGCAATAAGTTAAATTGTAGTAATCTTCGGCAATAAATTAAATCGTAATATTCTTCGACAATAAATTAATGAACAAATAAGATTGTCACTTCGTACGTCAAATAATTCGTGTTGAAGGTTGTCAATTAACAAGTTAAATAATTGTGTCGAAGGTATTCTGCGTTTCGCTAAATTGTGTTTTTTGTATTCTGCGTTTATATTATTTAAATTTTGATTACCGAAACGCTGTCGTTCGGTTTGGCTTTGCACGGCATCCTGATTATAGGATGTCGGCAATGTCGAAAATTAAAATGAATAGAACGAAAGCCGCCGTCTCTATGTAGCTGCGGAATTAAAAAGATCGAATATCGCCGTTGAACTGTTTATCGTTCGGCATCCGTTCAATAAACAATCTCTTGGTAAGGTTTTTAATTGAGTAATTAAGATGGATTTAATTTCTTTCTGTTTCTTAGGGTTTTTCGAAGAATCGCGAAGGAGTCCCGGGTGGATTCAAGGGTTAGGGCGGCCTACTCTGGGTGGGCTACATCTATTGCAATTTTCCGGCTCCTGCCGCTTTCTGGTGATTGTTTTTGACCTTTTAGAAACTTCGGTTTTAATTATTTCATTTTTCAGCTTGCAATCACCCGAAAGAACTACTCCTGGCCAACCAAAGAGAACACCGGACTCCCCAATTTCTGTCGCCATCTTACATGCTTCGGGGCCTACTTAACACTGCTGGTTTATAGTCGAGATAGACTATAACCAACCTTATTTTACTCTACAGGCTCCTGGTGTGTAAGGTGGTGGCGTTGTTGGGGGGTTCAATATCTCTGCCGTAACAAATCTATTTTATCATTTCTTTCCTCTATATATCAAAACTTGTTCCGCTCTCACTTTTCCATATTATACAGCAAATTATTCTTGTTTTCCTTTTTCACATACAAAATATAATAATATATTTATAATATATAATATATATTTATAATATATTTATTAAACAATTTAGAAACATTTTAAATTTAATTAACGATCAAATGCAACACAAGTACATTCAAAAACAGTCTGAAGTTTTTCACAAATCGTCTGAGATATGAATTCACAAACACGCATATTTATGTTACATTTCATATATACAATACGGAATTTTACATATATATTTTGCACAAATAATGTTTATTTTTCATTTTATTTTTTTTATTATTATTTTTTTTTCTTGGGTTTTTTTCACATATATGTAATTATATTCAGCTTTTCGTTTTCGAATATTACATAGAAAACATGGATAGATGGAGGGGAATACTCTGTGATTAGATGGAAGGGTTTTTTATAAAGATTTTCAATGCATATAGGATTGCACTGTCGCGAGGTTTAATTCCCATAAAGATGGATTTTGGTGCCTTATATCTAATAGAATAGATGTATTTCTCAAATTTGGATCGCCTCCTCAGATTTTTATAGCTTCCAGCACTTACTTTGATTCATTGATACGAAGTTTGTGAGTGCAGCTATTTGCGAGAGAGCTGGAACGCTGTGACGTGAAAGAGTCATTATCGCATTTAAATTTATTATATATACAATTCCCTTCTCGTCGCAGCGCTGCAATGTCCAAATAATTAAGAATAATATTCAATTCGATCGAAAATATAAAAAACGTTCATAATTTATTTATTCAATATTAAATAATAATTTAGAATAATATTCAATTCGATTGAAAATATAAAACACGTTCATAATTTATTTATTCAATATTAAAACCAACATTAATATTTAAAATAATATCCTCATCAAATATTTGTTTAATTTACTTAAACAAAATTTTTAATTAATTTTTTTGAATATTGGTGGTTTTGCCGAAACACGACATGAGCCCCCGTTGAAGAATACAGAGCATGGTTGTTTTTGCATTGATAGTGGCCCTCGATAGGGGCTACGAATCGTAGTTGGGGAAAAATGGGCATTTTATAGTATATAATAATTTTATAGTATAATAATTTTATAGTATATAACAAAACAAGTTAATCTATACACAAATTCTCCATTCATTTCTAAATTCAGCTTTATTATCTCTAATACATATTTCATTTATGTTACTATATCAATTTTAACTTATCTTATATAAAATCAAGACTAAATTATTACAAGATTTATTAACACAACAATACAACTTTCATCAACAATTAAATACAACGAATTTCTGACAATTTCCATATTGGATAATTTTCACCATTTCTTT
>MQRK01226780.1:0-10420 GCA_001938485.1 Girardia tigrina
CATACATTGGAGAGACTTCACGTCATCTCTGTAAGAGAATCCAGGAACACAGTCGCAATGAAGGTGGAAGTAACATTGCAGGACATAGAAGACATTGTAAAGGAGATATAAATTCACAATACTTTAAAATTCTGTGCACTCAATTTCAAAAATTATTGGAAAAGAGTGACATGTGAAGCGTTATATATAAGATCTTTGGATCCTAAAATTAACGTTCAAACTGCATTCTCTACAACTTTGCTGAGAGTTTTTAAATGATGTACTGATTACGTATTGATTGCATAATCTTTAACTGCTCTATATATATGTAAATTTCGTTTGAAAAATCATTTTTTCTCACGATGACGGTTAAACCGTCGAAATTAATAAACTTTGATTGGCTTAAGAATCATATATATATATATATATATATATATATATAATTCACTTAAAGACATAAAAGTAATTATAATGATCAATATCATAAATCTAAAAAAATAATAAATAAGTTATCTAACTTGATCAGTCGTGGTAGAAGGACACTACATATTTATTGACATTCATCTTTGATTCAGACTAATATATCTGCTAAAATGATCAGTTATTGTCAATGTTTATAGATTATCCTTGCAATTCCTTTTAAGTGGTACCAAAAATCAATATATTGCAATTGAAATGGTTCATTGCATCTACATTAAAGTGTTTTTACATTTCCAGTATTCCATTCTTGTCTTCAAACTAATAACAAAACTTGAATGTTTCAAATTGTTTGGTTAATGAATATTGCGTCTTCATCACAAAAGTAAAAGCTTTGTAATCCTTTTTCAAATAAAAATATTTTTTCATACAGAAAGTGTTAAAAAGTCTGTTTAAGTGTTTCATGATTCTTCAGTTAATGGGAGCCATATACATATACTATTCTCACTTATACGTGTCCTTTTGAAATTACACAGATCCAATTGATCTAAAAATAACATTTGTATTCAATATAATTTTTTCTCAAAATCTGGGTATATTACACTTGGAGTTTTAATCATTTTTAGTGTTCAAAACTCTTTGTCACATTCTTTTGCCCATAGTAATTTTAGTCTCTATTCGTACCACACAGACATTTCAAACCTTTTCAGAACATTGCCTAATCATTTGAAACTTCATTGTAATACTTCGTCAATGGTAATTAAAATGATATTGGATTTTATTTGAATATTCAAAAATTAGGTGTTGATTCATGTATTAAAATTAACCGCACAGCATCTTATACTTTGAAAGTCTTCGAGGCTATCTAAGTTAGACACTGAAGCGTTCTATGTGACCTCCTATGTTTTGGGAAAACATAAAAAGTATTATCGTAATGGTTAAGTTTTCATGATGGAAGCTTTCCTTGAGATTAGTGAAAAATTATTTAACCACTTTAAAAATAAAAACAAAATTCTTAGTGCAATTAAAAATTTGAAACTTTATTGCCAAATTATAACTCGACGTAATGAAGATATGAGTGGTAATGTAACTCAACAATTGAAAGATAACAGTTTTTTTCATTACAGTTTGACGAATCAACTGATGACATTGATACTACACTATTAATTATATTTATAAGAATGATATTCTCCGATATTTCGTCAAAAGAGGAATTTTTACTAATTCTTTCGACGTAAGGTACGACGAGAGAAGAAGACATTTTCACAACATTTGTTATATTTACATTATAATAAAATTAATAAACATACTGTGTTATGTTATCTCATTTCTGAAAGAGTCGATCGCAGTTAAGTAATAAAAATTTTAGTCGATCGTACAACGTTTAAGTGTAATTACCCCTGATATAAATGTATATAAAAATATTCCATTAATTATACCATTATTTATTTTAATTATAATAAATTATATTATTAAGCGTGGATCTATCATTACGTGAATCAATAATATAATTCGGTAAAGTTAACGGGTAGTACAAAACTGTATGCATTCTTTTTTCCTACAAACAATTACGGTTACCGAGTTTTGTTATAATTTTGAAATTTTTACTGATACTGAAAACGATCTTAACAAAGTATTAATAGGAGATCCCAATAAAGGGGGCTGATGAAATATACAAAATAATTGTTCGTTTAACCTATATACACATTTAGGATTTTGTTAATTTATTTTTGGAAAAACGGAGAACCCAAGCACATAAATCAGTGAGAAGCAAAATATCTACGAAAAAAACAATAGATACGAAGAAAAACAAGTTTTTAACATTGAATAAATACTTCAAATGTTATTCGAGTGGATGATGAAGTTATGATATCCTTATTTATTGGAACTGGACAAATGTAAAAAGTCTTGGCATACGAAAGAGATATAAGAAAAAAACCTTAGTACCTTGTTTTGGCCTAGCAAATTTACATAGTAATAAAATTGAACTAGTTTATTTATTGTTAGGTCTTCCATAAAAATATAATATAAATATAACCTCTCCATAGAAAAAAGTAAAATCAGGGTTTGAATACTAGTTCATTATTTTTTTCTGGTTAATTATGATAAATCTAAAGACAATTCTGATATTAGAAGAAGAATACTGAAGATGTGATTATTGTTACTCAAATATTAAGAATTTTTCCTAATAAATTATTCAAAATTATAATAATTGAAGATAATTTTAATCTTGATGCATTGGATTCTGCAAATTCTATCTCTGCTTACTATATAACTGAAACATAAACATTACACAAATATTATATTTTATTGACTAATAATTAAATACACATTTTCTATCTAAAAAATGAAAGGGAGCTTTAATTATACTGTTTTATCTCGAATATCACTAATTCACATTTCTTGTACAATTACTCAGATCATTATAATCCATCCTTCCTTTACCCAAATGCTCTACTTATAAAATAATAAATCTATTACGAAATATACGCTTTTATTTTTTAATTTGTAAACAAAAAAACATAAAAGAAAAGTTATTAGCATTTATATTTATTTCAACAGTGATAATTTATTGAAAAATTATGAAAAAATTAAAAAAATAATTGAGAAGAAAAAAAATATTTTATATTTTAGAAATATTTAAAAATCCTTTTTTTAAGATTTGACTTTATTGGAAAAATTAATTTGTTTAATGATTAAAATAAACTCAGCATCAACTAATAAATAATTAATTTCTAATTTTAAATGATTTAAATGTAATTTAATCATCACTTAACTGAATTGTTACAAAAATTAATTAAAAAAATTAAGTTAATATATTTTTGAAAATTTAAAGTTAAAATAAATGAAAATAATAATATCGAAAATTAATAAAAAATAATAAAAGTAAAAATTAGTGTATATGAATTACAAATATGAATTTTTTAAAATCAAAAAAAATTTTTTAAAAATTTCAAACAATAAAATTAATATAAATTCTTTCTGAATTTTAATATAATAAAACTATTTTATTTATGTATAAAAATAAAAAATAACCGACATCTATTCATAATTTATGCCAAATAATTTAGCAACCCCAATATTTATTCACTAGCAAGACAAACAAAAAGAAAAAGTAAACAGAAACTAAAAACAAACATTGCTTCAAGTAAATAATACATAAAAAACAAAAAGAAAATTTTAATTTCATTCATGGCAAGGATTCTTGGACTTGAAAAATAATTTTCTATAATATTAATAATATTATTTTCTTGGTACGGTGTTTCGGCAAAACCACCAATATACAAAAAACTTTTTAATAAAAAGATTTTGTATAAGTAAATTAAACAAATATTTGACGAGAACAATATTTCTAATGTTTATGTTTGGTTTTGGATAAATAAATTATGAACGTTTTTTTATATTTTCGATCGAATTGAATATTAATCATCGTTCTGATGTTTTTACCCGATGATGATATTGACGGAATGAATCTAAATTGTGTTTCGTCGACGAAATCTGAGGAAACTATTATAATGAACAACTATTCGAACTGCACTGTGCGGCAGCGGCCCCGATTAGTTGGATCCCGTGCCCCATCGCCTCACAAAAAAACTTGGCGACGCATGGTGGATCCCCACAATCTCACTGACCATGCACTGGGGCCGTGTTTCGACAAACAGAGTAATATCGGCGTTCCCAGAACGGAACCGCCGCGAGCCGATCGCGGCACCGACATCCGATGCAGTATTGACAAACGGTCACCGGAACCGATCGGCAAACAGACGCCGTCGAACCGACATGGCGATCTCTCCGGGGACCAAGTTCCGGCCGCTGCCACTCGGTCCGGCTGTCGGCACCACAATCAATAAAGTTTTATTTAGAAAATTGTTTTTCTAATGATTAAAAGGCATGTAATGAGTGAGAATAAAAAAGCCTATATATTCCTTTTTAAAAAATAAAATAAAATGGCAATAAGGAATTTCAAAGTAACACAACCTGTTTAATACAATAATCAAAAACGCATTTTATTTCACTCTATCCCCAGGTTACCCAGAAGACTGGACGGTGGTAGCAGAAGGAATTATTGATGAGCGATTGTAAGCTCGTACGCCTTTTGCTGGACCCATTTTATAATATAATTATTGTTGTTCAGACTAATCATTGTCATTGAAATTGAATAAATAATGTGAACAAAATTTAAAAAGAAAAAATAATAATTCATAACACTAAATTTAATTCATAACACGGTGAGTAATCAAAATAATGTGACTCAAACAATGGTTCAGAAATAATTCGATTCAATTACAATTATTCGCTCACAGAACACTATCAAAATTAAAGTCAATTTTATTTGTTACAAAAAAATTACATCTTAACTTGTTCACGGCCCGCTCTGATTGGTTAAACAAGTAGAGCGAGTAATTTCAATGTCTCCCGTTTACAAATTTCAATCGGCACAAACACTGACCCATTCCATTGCATGATATGAGAATTACCTATTTCCCATATCTGTCAGGACCATTCAACGTCAGCTCAATGCCAAATTTTGTCTTTTATTAAGAAAACCCGTCACAAAACCCCTCCTTTTTGAAAAAAATGGCGCTTGCCATTTTGCCGAAAGTAACAAAAGTGAACAACTGAAATGTGGAAGAATATCGTTTTTTCCGATGAATACTGATTTCATCAAGTACAAGAACAAACAATAAGTGCTTTCATCAAAAGTATATAATCCCCACTGTTCGTCACTCTTCTTCTGTCATGGTTTGAGGATGTCTTTCCGGACAAGGAGTTGGAAATCTCTATTTTCTTCCCTCCAACACTAATTATCTCACAAAGCTGAAAAATGAATTTCCAGCCTTAATACATCGGTATATTACTCAACGGCATATTGTTTCAGCAGGATAATGTCATAAGGTACAACTGGTTATGACATGGCGAGCGAGACATTAAGTTATTGAACTAGAAGAAACAAAGTACTGACCTTAATCGAAAATTTGTAAAACATCATGAAAAGAAGAGTTGCAGCAAAACATCCCTCTAATGTGGATTATCTAAAAGAGATTATTCAGCAAGTTTGGAACAAAACCTTCTCACCAGACCAATGCTTTAAATTGGTCACCAGAATGGCTCGAATTTTATTAATGGTTGCAAAACTTTTATTAAAGATCAAAAACCCTATAATAAATGTCTTTTTTCATTATTAATAAAAATGAGGATATTTTAAATTATGATCAAATTTTATTTTTCTTAATAGTTAAAGTTTCAATTTTCTGTGACATATTTGTATGAGTAAAGTCAAATCATAAGAAAATCTAAATCTCTAATAGAAAAAAATATTTTTCCTATTTACTAATTTGCCTCAGCGTTTCGCCAATTTATATCCTTTTTCTATTATCTTTGAAACACAAGAATATTAATTAAAAAATTAGTTACATCAAGTCCCATATATATTATTTCTCACAATTCACATTCTTTGTATTTATTATTAGGAAAAGGAGCAATTATAATTTACTGTTTCATAATTATTTATTAATTTATTTATATAATCTTTTTTTATTGAATTACGAATAAATATTAAACCTAAATGTGAGGAATATTTTCCTATGGTATTTGTTGTATGTTGTGTTTGGTATGTTGTTTTAGAATTGTGTTTCTCTGACTCATATGGAACATTGATCTTTTGATTGATTTGATCAATCGGATTATTCGGACAATTTTAAAATGTAAATAACAACATTAAAATTAAATTAATATATTTTAATTAAAAAATATATAATAATATTTTAATCAAAATATGTTAAATTTATTTGAAAAGGATTTTAAATATTTTAATAGTGGATAGTAAACGTAAAGAATTATTTAATCATAAATAATGTATTTAAAATGAATTAAAATATTTTTGAAAATAATTCTAAAATATTTAAATAAGGCATTGTAATTTAAATTTATCAATCAAGAACGATGTCTAACTAGGAATGCTTGGTGGAGATTCGAGCTTTAATGCCAGCAAAAGTATTGGAAATAGTATTAATTTTCTTAAGATAGTGACCAACAACCACGTTACACCGAATATCAGAGGTCCAGGCATATTCGACGGATCTGAATCAAAGAGAGAAAAATTCTTCTTTGATATGGAAAGTTTATGAGATTCTCAAAAGAAAGAAGAATCTTGCTGGTGACAGCATTTATGACTCCGGAGGTAATAACCAATTACAAGAATGCATCGGGAGATACCTGGGAAACAAAAAGGACAGCTGCATTTACCAGAGAAAAGAAAATTTTGGAGATAATAAGGGAACTTGTGAAGATAAATGTTGGATCATAAGACTCCTCAAATGTATTTCAGAAGATAAACGAACAAGTAGGAAAGCTAGTAAGGAAGACATTTGGTGAAAAGAGCTATCAGACCGGGTATAATCCAGCGCGGAAGATAAAAAAGAAGGGAAATGAAATTTTTGTATTGTTATTCGGGTTTCATGTTATTATTTCATGTTATTAACTTTACATTTTTAACAGTAATCTTACGTACGAGATTGTATCTTCTTTTTCTGTAATGAATAACGCTATTTTGAAGATATTATTTATTATTAGTAATATTGAATTTGTAATTACCACTTTTGCATAATTACTATTAATAATCAATCTTGTAGGTATTGATTAGGACATAGAGTATTCGGAATGGATCAAACTGTGAATTAAAACTATCTTTTTATCATTACAATTTTCATATATTATTTCAATAACAAAAATATTAGTTTCAATTTTCTATCCAACAGTCAAAGAATAATAAAATGATAACTTAATAAAAATATTATTTTTTTGATAATATTAAAATTTTTGATAACAAGCAAACTGGAATGATCATGTACCGAAATGCAGTAACTTTTTCTCTTGGATGAAAATAATTATTTTTCCTTGATTTTTATAATGAATTTTCCTATTCCAAAAAGTTTTTTCTATCAGGTGTTCTCAGATTTAAAAAAATAAAATGCACAAGTCACCCGACCCATAACATTTTACGATCAATTCAACACGAGATACATTACATGTTACTTTTAAAAAAAGAATTGGTAACAAAGTCGTTTTCTGAATAAATATTCAGGGTTAGATTTTTTTCTCGTCTTTCTTTCACTCACAAGAATTCTAACACAGCACTGTGAGGATCAAATTGTCAGGTCCCCTTTCAATACATTAATATCATCATTCAAGATTTGGCTGACTCAGGTGAGGTGCTCATGCGACGGGCTGAAACACTCAAGTTGTATAAAAAATAAGCCTCTCAGGAAGCATGCTGTGAAAAGTGAGTGTTACCAAAGACGATATTACTTTCAAAAGTACGTTGCTGCAGTGCTGTAGAAAGATTTTCAACTTCAATTTGGATAAAGCATTTATTGGCCATTGCTCAGTACAGTCATATGCTGTATTTCTTCTGAGAACATGATATTTTCACTCCTGCATTGATAAGTGTTTCGAGTTCTGTTGTTTACAAAATAGTTAATGCGTATTAGACTACTTCTTCTTATTCCCCATCAAACCACTGTACAAGATAATTTTGTGCTGATTATACAATTTTGAGGAGCACCGCATTCTGATTTCTTGTACTTGGCATATTTGTGTAAACAGCTCTTAAAATGAGTCTCTGTTTTCTGGGGCTGTAGTCTCATTTTCTTTTTCACAAGGATAGGGGGTCTGGATATAAGGTGTAATTTACGAAGTGCCGAATCTCTATTGCTTATTATCTCTTGTAGAATCAGGTCGTCACGCTGAAGCTGCTCTTGAAAATCGCGAAAAATTTGCAAAACATCAACTATGAGGCCGTTAAGTAAAACTTGATGCGATTTATATGGCCACGTCTTCAAATATCCACGCATTGTTGCTCTTTCTGCTTTCGATTCGGCTTTCATTTCTAAAAACTTAGAAACTTCCTTGCAGACGTTAAGTTTATGAAGAATTGCCGTTAAAAGGTTTACTATATGCTCCGCAAATTGAACTTCGTAATAATTATGGAAAATGATTCGCCGTAGGTGGAAACTGATGCAGGAGTTTTGCTGTCTTTTAAGATGTTTGAAAGAGGTAGCTAAGTATTTGCATTTTTAATCTAGATACGCAGCTCCGAAACGCCTACTACAGTACTTTTAAAAGCTAGGTCACTTCTGTGAAGAGAACACCAGAATGTCAATAGATCACGATGTAACCAATTCTTCATAAACTTCCAGAACCCCCTTGTTAATCATGTATTAGCGTTCTCGCCATTCCTTTATTTTACCATTATTTTACTATATAGATTAAAAAATTAACAAAAAGCACAAATTCAAATTACAAAACCAATCTGTTTAGTTGTGCAATATGGAAGATCAATTCAATACTACATCGTGTATAAATAAATCGAAAATTCTCGTTCTCATTAAATATAACATATAAAAGACTATCGAGACGGTGCGATCGACCTGGAGATTGAATAAATCGACTGTTACGTAGATTAAAATTACATCCGGGGCGATTCAGGTTGAACATCAACTTTTATAGTGTAGTTGGTTGTACGATTTAGATGCTGGTCATCCGGTAGCTAACGAATGCGTCAAACTCAATCAAGTGAACAGTATTGCGGACATGGTTACACACAACGACCCGTCCAACAACAACTTCATTCTCGCGAAGACTGTTAATAATTTTGGACCTGTTTACTTGAGTTATATACCTTGAAGGCAAGCTGTTTGCAGAAGGAGTGCTTATCAGGCTGTCATTATAAATGTCCACGGCGAGTAAGATAACAAACTCCACAACTTCCGCACGGTAATTTTGCTAACATTTCAATCAATGGTGATGAGAAGACTGAATTTTTCACTGTAATTCTAAATATACATATCAAATCTGCTGACTTATGGAAGATTGAGTCAAGGTGATCTATGAAAACATTTTACAGTTCTATCTGCACCGCAGCCATAAACAAATTAAACAGTGCAATTGTGAGCAAACTTGTAAGCTATATTCACAAACTTTTCTCACGCTCTACATTTCACATATTGTGTTTTACGCTTCCCTTAAGCAGGTGTTAACATATATGTTTCCAAGTAGTCACTACTATTTTCTACTTACCATGTTACATTCCCTTTTCTGTGCTTGTACAATTTCATGGTATTGTGAGAAGGACTGATAGTGTGTATTTGTGGTTGAATCTTCTGCTATAACAGCAAAGTTTAAATCTTCTGTTGTTGCAAAAACATCAGGTTATGATAACAAAAAATAAAGGTAGTTTTAAAAATCGATTTTAAAAATATTGCCCCCAGTCTATCAATTTTTCCTACAACTGGGGTAGGTGCAAATCTCCCTAGTCAATATGTTAAAAAAGGCCGTGATATATTCCGAAACGTCACCAATATATTTTTTTTAATTTGTAATTGTTTAAAAAGGTTCACCGTTTATTTCGTTATTTATGGTTTAAGTTTTTTAAACAGCAATTATTATAAATATATTTTTAATTACTTTTTCGATTTAAAAGGTTTTTAAATGTTTATTATTTCAAACCAGTACTTTAAAAATAACTTGGTATTTGAACTACTTCTTTATTATATAAACAAAATTATATTTACATAGTAAATACCCTGTCCAGAAAGCTAAACTAATTATTATCGAACGAATATTTTTGAATTCAAATGAGCCGGAAATTCATTCGATTTAAATAAACAAATATTTAAAGGTCTTATTTCTTGTATAATTACTACTTTTATTTATATTATTTTATAAAAATTATCAACGTTATACTACTTAGAATACTTCAGAATACTTATTTCTTTAGGTGGATATATTCTGAGGTTTTATATCTTTACTTTACAAAATTTTAAATGTTATAAATATTCTAATGAATATTAATTTTATATTTTTTAAATAAATATTTGTGAAAGTATACAGGGTAAGTCAGAAGTCACCGGGCATTCATTATATTAGTGATCCAAGTGTACAAAATGAGTTTACATCGATCAGTCGGTTGATTTCTTGGTGTAAACTCACTAAGAAGATCATGTGAACACATCTTACAAATAAT
>MQRK01226789.1:13662-26298 GCA_001938485.1 Girardia tigrina
TATTAAACCAAAAATTTTAAATACCTGCTTTACTATTTCTAACCTATTAAAACAAATATTTAAATTCCAAATTTACGAAATTAAATAATATTACATTAAAAAGTTATGATGGTTTTAAAACTTGTGCACTTTTTAGTGGACACACCTTATTAAAAATATCGCAATAATTAGTTACTATCTAATAAAAATTTTGAAAACTTAATGAATATTTTCTTCCAATTTTTACTGAAAATAATTTAAAATTTCTTTTTAAATTGCTTTAAACTTTCAAAATTATTTTAAAACTTTCAAAAGCTGGAAAAAATATTAGTTAAATTATTAAAAAATATTACAAAAATCAAATTGAAAAAAATTATATTACATAAATTTCGATCAAAAAAATATACTGAAAAAATTTGGATTAAAAACATTGCTATGAAAGTTATACCAACCATTTTATTATCTTTTAAGATACTCTTTTAATTCATATCATTATATTTATATAAATTATTTAAGGTTGCTGAACTTCTCATTCAATATAATGCTAATGTAAACGTTTGTGATCTTTGGAAGTTCACTCCTCTCCACGAGGCTGCTGCGAAAGGAAAATTTGAAATATGTAAACTGTTATTACAATACAATGCAGATCCACACAAACGCAATAAAGATGGTCATACTCCTTTAGATCTAGTCAAAGTATCAAAATATAACTTTAAAGGATATAGTTGAATTATCGTAAACCTTAATATTTTATCAGGAAGGAGATCAAGATGTTTATGATTTGTTATTGAGTGATTCAGCTCTTTTAGAAGCAGCAAAAAAGGGTCAAATGGCGAAAGTCCAAAAATTAGTCACATCCTTTAATATAAACTGCCGAGATACTCAAGGTAGAAACTCTACTCCACTTCATTTAGCTGCAGGATATAATAATTTAGAGGTAAATTTAACCTTTTAATGATTTTAATTTTCTAAAGATATTAAAAATTTTATTCAGTTTTATTTTTCCAACATCTATTGTTATGAATTTATTATACTGGGTGGTTGCATTAGTTCCTTATATTTTTTAAACATTTATTTTCAAAGAAATCAAAGAATTGTAATAACTAAAATAATGATTCAGTTAATTATATATTTAATGAAATCATAAAATTTGAACTCTTCAATAAATTATGTAATCTTCTTCATTGTCCACTACTCTCCATCTTTTCACAAGTTTCATTTCGTCAGAAGTCCATTGGTCGAGTCGATTTTAGGTCGACAATTGGCCAAATATCAAAGTCTTTGTAAAAAAGTTTCATGTAACGCGGGAACATTTGTAACAATCTAATATTGAATTAAATATTTTCTAAATTTTTTAGTTTGAAATTATTATTATTATTTAAGTTTTAAATAAAGAATAATTATTAAAATATAAGTAAATATTGCCCATAAATTTTGTCTGTATAAGCTTTAAATCATGTAATATTGTCATTTATTTTCATGCATTTTCCAGATTCATTTACCTGGTAAAATAATTTGAAAGTTTGATTACCCCTGTTCTAAGGCAAATAATTACATCTTTAATAATAACGAAATAAAATTTATATTATCAATACTTTTAAATATTAATATTTTTTCATTTTGATGGAATTGTTTTTATTAGTTGATCAAAACTATTTCAAACTTTTCAAATGAATTTTAACTATTAGAAAACCAAATGTATACCCTGTATACTGTACTACCCATGACAATTTAGAATTTATTGTAAATATTCAAATTATATGAAGATAATGTTGCTTGTTCTATAAGTTCTTCGGTTTTTAATCAAAATTTTAATAATTGTAATTAGGATGATAAATCGAAATTATCCCAAATTGTAAACTTACATTGCTATCAAAATAAAAATAATTTAACAGTTTAACCAAAATGTGCATCAACGACAACAGTATAAAACAGAAAAAGAAAATTAAAGTCAATGAGAGATAGTGAATGTGAGGAATATTTGGTGTGTAATGGTTTTTTGTAGTGTTTGCATGTTTACATGTTGTGTGTTGATTTGGGATTGTGCCTCTCCTAATCAGATGGATGATCAATATTTTAATTCTTATAATCTGAAACTAATTTATTTAAATTTAGATTTAATATTCAAATTTTTAATTTTTATTATTGCAACTTTTAAATAATTTTATTGATTTTATTTTTGTAAATTTTTAAATAATTAAAATCAAATTAATGTTTAAAAATGACTATAAAAATATTTTATTTTAGCCAATAAAATTTAAATTAAATATTTTTTAATAAAATAATTTTCTCTAGTATAGTTTAGATTATAATGAGAGATATTGAAAATTGAGTGATGGATTATAGTGAAAGCAATACTATTGATCATCATAAAGATGATAAGATATGTGAATGTAATAAATGTTCAGTCAAATGTGTGAGGTCTCTTATTAGTGAAAATTATATGAAGATAAAGTTGTTCGTTACATAAATTCTTCTCTTTTTAATGATAAAACAAGCTTCTAGTTTATATATAATTTATGTCTGAGTTATTAAAGAATAGTATTTAATTTATGAAGCATTATCATTACTAATTGTTAAAATAGCTTTAACCTAACTTTTGATTGACTTTTTAGATGAGAATTCAATCTTGGAGTCGACTACTTTTCTGATAACTCAACATGTATAGTTCTAAGCTCAAATAACTTTATAATCTTAAAAATTTGAATTTAAAATACAGTGTGACTAAAAATTTTAATGATTATGTTTAATTTATTTTGTTTTTACGTGTCCAAAATTTCTGATGAAAACACCATTAAATTGAATTAGAATAATTATTGTATCAAATATTATTGTATCAAATTTGATTAAATCGAGACTTCATTTAACTTCAGATCAATTATCGTTTATAATGATTTTTTTTAAACAACTAAATATTTTTGTTAAAGTTTATTCTCTTGAATTTTTAACAATATTTGACGACAAACTTTAATCGAAATAGAATTTTTGTAAAATTTACATCCAATATCTTTTGAAATTTCTCCCCTTCGCGACCACCAATATATTTGAGTTCGTAAAAATTTCAGTTTAGACTTTCTCGTTTATCAATCTGTAAAAATAGAAATAATAATATAAATAAATTCAACGAAAAGATTTTTTAGTTCAGTACATTTTTCAAATTTCTTTTGCGATGTAAAATTATAATTGATTTATGAATTAATTCAGTAAAATTAATAATTATCTTTAGATAGCCGAATTTTTATTGGAGCAAGGAGCAGATGTCAATGCTCAAGACAAAGGTGGACTAATACCTTTACATAATGCAAGTTCTTATGGACATGCCGATATGGCGGCTTTGTTATTGAAGTACTCAGCAAATGTCAACTCGTCTGATAAATGGGGTTATACTCCCTTGCACGAAGCATCTCAAAAGAATCGTACGCAACTTTGTTCTTTATTACTTGCACATGGAGCTGATGCTAAACTCAAAAACCATGAAGGTTTTTTTAATTTTTTTAGCAAATCATAATTTATTTATATCTTAAATTATAAATGTTTTAGTGAATTAAATATCTAAACTATAATTAAATAATTTTATTTATAATTAATTTATAGTTATTGATATATTAATATTTTATTATACTTAGCAAAAGAGCATTTGCCAAGCGTTAAAAAAATCAACAAAGAAAATCTACAAAAAATAGAAAAAAACAGATGAAGTATTAAAATTAAAAGTGTACAGAAAAGATAAAGTTTACAATGGATAAATATAATTATGAAGAAGTAAATAATTTTGGTTCACTGATCAAAATTTAAATAGTTTTAAAAAAGATTATTTTGAATTAAAATCAAATTGAAAATTTTAAAAATTTGAATTAATTAAGTATTTTAGATTTGAATTTAAAAACATTCTTTATAAATTTATTTTGAATTAAAATATTATTTTAATAGAAAAATGAGTTGAACAAAACAGATAACAGACTAAACAATATTTTTAAAATAATTTAAATACGATTAAAAATTTTTATTACTGTTTGTAAACATGTATTTTCAAATTTTAAATTAATTTATTAATATGATTAAGCAATTAAATATTTAAAAAATAAAAAATTGAGTATTAAATATAACGTATTTTTCAAAATTTCTAAAATAATAAAATATTAAAAATGGTTTTTTAAAAAAACAACGCAAAACTAAAAAACAGCATATAAGATTTCAGTTGAAAAACAAAATTATAAAAACATTATAATAGGAATAAAGTCAAAAAACAAATTTAAATATTAAATATTTCTTTAAAAAAGTACTATTTTATTATAAATATTTTTAATATTTTAATATTTAAAAAAAAATAAATATTTTTATTTAAAATTTTAAAAAAGTTGAATGTTATTTTTGATTTGATTAAAATTATAAATGGATGAAAAATTATTTGAAAATAGAGATCAGCGGATTAATTATTAATTAGGAAAATAGTTGGAAAATTTGTTTGAACGTTGTTTTATAATAAAGATATAATTTGAGTAAAATGAATTCTAACATTGACGTCACAAATACTTCTCGCAATAATGTTTAAGTATATTTTTGAAATTGAAAATTTATTCTAATATATTATTATTTACTTTTTTATTGAAATATCCATGTACAATTAAAAAAGAAAAAATATTTGAAATTAATCGCTTTTTTACATCCACAGTAAACAAGCGTTATCGTTTATTGAGTGTCTCAATTTCAGAAAAAAATAAGAATTAAATGAATTAACAATTACAAAAAATAAACTGATTTACCGCATATCCAAATTGGGAATTTTTCTTCCACTCAAATTCAATTCTCATTTTACTGTTCTCAATTTCATATTCACATATATATCTATTCTACCTTCATTCAAATATACTTCACGATCTATACATGCTCTCTGTTTATATTGTTGAAAATTAGGGAAACAGAGATATTCGATGCAGCAATTTTTTTTAAAAAACCGTATATGTTTTTTTGTTAATACCTTCGACCTTTAGGTACCGAGGGGTGCACATCCGAATTCTTAAAAACATTAGGGAGTTTTTATTGTATTATTTATATCAAGTTGGAAATTGACTCTCCTATATTTATATACAATTGATTAATAATTGATTTTTTTCCTTTTCCACTTGCTCTTATTTGTTCAAAAATATTTCTCAGTTTATTATTATTAACAATTTGTATTTATATTATCTTAGTATATTTATAAAATACAAAATATCGCTGCAAAGCCATAACGTTATTGGTTTATTCTAAATATTTTAGAAATTTTATATATTCAAAAAACACGCTTATCACGTTCTTTTCTTTGTTTACAGAACGAATTCTTCTAAAATGAAATTTTATAAATTTCTAAAATAATTGTGATATTCTTTGCAAAATGATTATTTATTAAATTATGTTTGATTAAATATTACGTTTTTAAGTTTGCATTTTCCCTCTGTTTTAGGCCAAACACCTTTGGATCTTTGCAGTGCTGATGATGTTAAATTTCTTCTTGAAGAAGCCATATCTCAATCGACAAACAATATCATATCAATTTCATCCACAGCCATACCAAATTCACCTATGGTTTTCAGTAACAATCGCTCATTATCACAAAACCCAAACAATACCATCATTTATAACAACAACAATCGTCTTCGATCAGACGGCGATACAAGTGCTTCAAACAATAACATATTGGATATATCTGTAGCTGAATTTCTAAGATCTATCCGTTTGGATGGACTAGTTGAACTATTTTACAAGGAACAAGTAAAATCTCAGTTATTCATTTTATATCCATAATTGTAATTTATCATTTAAATAACTGAAATTGAACTTATTCTATCATTAATTTTTTAACACGTAACTATGCATAGCATATATTGCTTAGATAAATAGTAGTTTCTCTTCTTTCCAATTATTATTTCAAACAATAGAAAAGAAATCAAACTACAGTAACATTAGAAAAACTAAAACTGGAAAAAGAAAATTGGTAAAGGATTTCTGATAAATGCATTCAAGATGAAAAAAAGTTGGATAATGTATTTCTTTGACAAATTCTAGATTTGAGTATTGCGGTTGAGAATAGGTCGCAATAGTTTATTGATTGTACGAAAATTCTTTTTTTATGGAAAACAATAATATAATTAATAAGTAAATAAACATTCAATAAAATGACAGGTAATTTAACCCTAATACTGCTAAATCGAAAATAAATTGAAATAACTTTTGATTTCCGGAAACACATGTATTCTTGCAAAATCAATTGGTCCCACAGAAGCAGAAATAGGGTTGAATAAAATTTTTCATTTAAAAATAGAATGTAATTTTTATGTTAACTGTGGATTCAAAGAACGACTGAAAAAAATAAAAATAATATTATAAGTAGAATGAAAACGTTTATTCTACATTATTTTCTCCACTTCATTTTCAGTATTTTTAAAATAGTTCCTCTTAAAATTAAATATTTGCTTCTAATAAGAATTTAGTTTTTTGTTCCTTATTAATTATTATAATATTTGTTTATTAGTTTTATAAGTGATCGGAATTTAAATTCAAAATTGTTATTATATCCATTATTGATATTTATATTCGAAATTCTTCCCTTACAATCAAATTCAAATCTAGAACGACAATCTTTGAATGACAATTATTAACAACATCAATATGATTTTTCGAACATTTATTTACATCACAAGTGGAATGGTCATTACAACAATTATTCAAACTACTTTCGCTTTTCGACATTCTTTCTTGTTTAATATATTCCTGTCATCCTAGTTCTTTTGAAAACAAATAGAAAAGTATTATAATATTAATTAATTATCAAAACTTTTATTGGTTAAATGAGATTTATATTTTTTCCAATTAAAGATTAAATTTTCAAATTACATCATAAAAATTAAATATTACATTAAAAAATATTTAATTATAAAAAATAATTTTCGAAAAGTATTTTCGACAACATGTTTCGCCTTTACAGGCATCTTCAGGTCTTCTCAATGAGGTTTGTAAAGCGATCTTCTTTTATACTTGCTTATTTGTTATGTAAGTGTTATTACGTAACTTGTTGATTAATTTATTGATGCCAATATTATTGATTCCAAAATATTTTAAATATTTTTACTTTAATATTAAATTATTTTCAATTAGTGGGAATCAAAGAAAATATCAATCAGCCATCTGGGTAGGAGAGACACAATTCGAATCAACATACAAAATATAAAACAAATCATTCAAAATATTCCTCACCGCAATCACTGTTTCATTTTAACGCTTTGATTGCTTATGTTTGATGTTTTCTGCTTACATATTTTATGCTTATGCTCGCATATATTTGATATGTTATAAATAAATGACATAGTTAAAAAGATTTAAATTAAATAAATAAAAGAAATATAAAACAAAGCAAAATAAATAAAAGATTTTAAAATATTTCAAAAGTTGTTTAGCAAATAACGTTCATATTTAAATGAACAAAGAAACAATGACTCATCAAGTCATTACTAATTAACAAATATGAGTTAGTGGTGTGTTTTTAGTGAGCCAGGATCGGTGTGCATGTGTGTTACACCGAATATTGGATAGATAAAGAAAATTACATACTTGCTCTGATTGGCTAGTTGTTGATTAGAGTGAAAATTTTATTTTTCTTGTTTTCTATTTTTGGTTTAATGAATCAATTTCCAATTATGAATTTGTTTATAATTTTGAATTTTTAAATTAAAACAGTTCTGAACGAGAAACATATCTGAATGATTAGTTATATGAACAATAAAGTAATCCGAATTCTTTAAATTTCTGAAATTATAAACAGATTTGAGAAGAAAAGCCTAAGTAATCTGAGCGAAATTTTATTTTCTGAACGATTAGGAAATTCAAATATATTTTTTATGACGAAAAACGATTTAAATTGTATTTTTATGTGATTTGAACGATTTTTATTTTATTAGAAATTATGATTGAGTGATATTTAAAATTAAATTTATCAATAAAATTTTGATTTGAAAATACTTTGTTGAATCATTTTAATCTATTTTTTATTTATGTGGCGTTCCGGTCAAACGACCGAAATAAAAAAACTGAAAATTAAATTATTTAATAAACATTTGTTTTAATAATATGAATGTGTATACAATTTTTAAAAAAATATAATTTTAAATGTTTTATCTTTATTTCGCCTTTGTTATTTTTAATAAAAATAACAAACAACAATCTCATGCGGCACCCATGAGCTTGTACCGCTCAACAGCAACTCAAACCGGTCAAACTAAACCCAGTTCCATCACTCCCAATCAACGGGTCGACATGACCGCACCAATTGGATCGATGGTACAATCACGCTTTTCGCCACTCCGCGACATGATGAACCGGCCGAACTGAGTCCGATACGGACATGTGCAATCCGGCTGCGAACCACCACGACTCGGTCGCGGGACCAACACTTGTCGACCGGTAGTCACTGGGCCCGATCGGTACACAGTCGCCGTTGAAACGATACACCACTCTTTCCGGGCACTGAGTCCCGGCACAATTAAGAGACGTTGGTCTTGGCAGCCGGCACCTTAATGTAATAAAAAATGAAACAAAAACACAAAAATATATTCAAGTCATTATCATTACAGAATGAACGTATTTATTATGCTACAATGAGCTTGATAGATCTAAAATAATTAGTTAATGATAGTTTAATAAAACATCATTTACAATTGAGGTGATTGCAGTAAAACTGCAATGGAATTTTCTCTACGTTTATTTATGCCTATTTCAGTTCCTGAGAGACATTTGAGAAGATTTGGGTCACTTCCTCTTGCTGTTTGCAAGTTTTTAAGTATCCGTAAAGTATATCATGAAAGGAAAAATGTTATAAAAGAAATAAGGTTAATTTATTTGAGCAATTTTTTTTCGAAGAATTTTACGTGAATCGTTGAAAGGTATTTCTAGAATTTCTGAAAAAATAATTTGTGACTGTTAATGAAGGATTGTTTTAAACAAGTAGAAGCTTGTAAATGATTTACATTTTCAAAGTACTTTTTGTTATTGTCATTTGTGATATAAATGTTTTGACTGTCAGAATTTCGGAAAATACATGAGAAACAGCAAATATTTTGATTTTTGCTTACTATGCTTTTTTTATGATAATGTTTAATTAATAAGCTTTACTTAATAATTTTAAATCATGGTAACTTAAGGTCCGAACAATAAAGTAAGTGAAATTGTAACTGATATTTAACTTAACTCTTGATTAACTTCAATTGTCAGTTGAAAAGCAAGAAAAAATATATGCTGATTTTTTTGTTTGTTAAAGCACTAAAACAATCTGCTAGATTTGACTCTTTCGACACAAGTGCTATAATACACTTTGCTCTTATCTCTAATCACACACATATATATATATATATATATATATATATATATATATATATATATAGTGTTTAATTAAATTGTTTCAAAATAGTTTACTAATTATATTTTATTTTAGTAAATTATGTTTTTATCAAACTATTATTTCTTTACCTTCTTTACAAAACTCACGTTTTCCGTATCCCTGTGATGTAGGCCTCCTCCCCCATCGGCGGCAGCACGTGGACCCTTTTCAGAATCCATGCGGCACTTACCCGACGGATAATGACTGGTAGAATCTATAAGAAGCCGGGACGGTTGTCTCATCGGGTTTCACCCCTCAACTGATCATGGGCCCCGCCGTTAGACGTTTCCATGATCCCGTCCGGAATTGCATTGCCTTTTAAGAGAGTGGATTGCAGGCCCAGGCCCTCGTACTATGTTGGTCAGCACCCCAACAAGGCAAGCTTCGGACACTTTGGCCTAGAGCATGCTCTAGTTTCCCAGGGACACCACGTGGAGGTATGTCCGACTGGCTTAACACAGGTTACCAAAGTAACGGGTCCCCTGTGATGTACGAAGCTTTACACCTCAATTTGACACACTTCCCATTATGCTAGAGACTTCAAATTTTGCATGTTTTTGCCTCCTAATAAATTTAATTCATAAAAATAAAAATAACATTAATTAATTGTTTTTTCTTACAAATTTTTATTTGAAAATTTTCTTACCAAAATTACAAATATATACAAATAGAAAGTAATCAAATAAGAACAATGAAAAAAGAAGGTAGAAGTAATGGATATTGAATATAAAACATTTTCATGGTGCTCCAAAAGCACAGTAAGACTCCTATAGAAAGAAATACGTACAGTCATGTATCATTTTTATTTGAAACAGGGGAGTCATGTAGAATTTATTTCTCAAAAAAAATTGCCATTTTTATCAACACACGTTTTCTTTTTAGTGACTACGTTTCCGAAGTCGATTTTGAAGAATTAGGGAAACATTTCACTAAAAATTTTTTTGCCACTTTCAAATCTTTTTTTGAGGCCGATATCTGACCTCGTAGGATTCTTTTAAAATTATTAAACAATTAGAATTGCGATGAGACAAATTTGGGACTGTATGGAGGATGTTGAAACAGATATTATGTTGAATGATATTGTCTAAAAACGCTCTCCAAAATCGACTAAAATCTGAAGGTTCTCTATGTAACATTGCAGTTGGCAATTTAAAAATCATTTCACGAAGCGGGAGCATAGTTTTCTGATGCCAGTTACACAGAGGAATGTGCTTATAGTTCTTTTACTCACGTTAAGACGCTTGTCGATTCTCTGACTGTTTTTATTTCGCTGGCTCTCGACAATATTTTTCAGTTCACCTGATATTTTTTTATCAATTTCACAAGTTCTTCAAGATTTTTTATAATAAATAACGGGGATTCTATAAATTGTGATCCTAGATAGATACTCATGCGCAATTCTAACAGCAATGAACTCTTCATTGACTTCTTCCTTAATCTTGGCTTTCTTAAATATGAAACAAATCACACTGAATTGAACGTTTTTAAGAGACACTGAAATATATGATAAAATAATTTTAAAAAGTTAATAGTTAAAATAAACTGTAATATTTACCCGTACATATTTAAGAATATATATTTTTAGTTTGACTTATTTCATTTGTAACTTTCTACAAGTCTTTCGACGCTTTTCGTATGCAATATTGTTTAATGGTCACTGTATTTTCGCCTCCATTCTGAATTAGTTCCGCGCTGATGTTGTCCATTCCTGGGCTTTTGTTCCTCTTCATACCTTTTATGGCAGCCTCTACTTCTGATCTTAAAATTTCGCATTCATGATCTTCGTCATCTCCATTTGCTTCAAAAATTTTCAGAGATAACGCTTTTGTCGACATCTGCTTTAAAGTTGTATAATTCGCTACAGTAATCTTTCCACCTTTGAGCAATCTCTGTACTTTATTATACTTGTTTAATTTAAATATATTTGATGATAAAAACATAGAAACATATTCATTGATCAATTGCAATAGATTATCTATGATAAAGTAACATTATCCTAAAATTACTTAATCAATAGCTTTTATTTGACATTACGACTTGAATCGTGTCTTTTGTGTTTTTTATTTTTATAAAGTAGTTTTTATTAACATTTTTATATGTTGTACACAAATAAATTTAGGTAACGATGGAAATTCTACTAGAAATGAGTCATCCTGAATTAAAAGAACTTGGTATTACAGCGTATGGACACAGACACAAAATACTTAAAGGTATTTCAAAACTAAATCGACCAACCTCTTCTGTTCATTATGGAAATTCGTTACTGTCTGATAACACGGAAGCTGCTAATCTAGATGCTCATATGAATTCATGTTCCTTCCATCGGAAACCAGGGGGTGGAGTTGGTGCTATTGATCCAGTAACAACCAGTGTTCTTTCTTCTCTTCTTTCAACTAGTGTGGCTAGTGATAAAACCCTATTGGTTGACTTACTACCTTCAGATATTGATTATCAATCAGTTGAGGAACAGGTTAATTAATTTGTTTTCGTAACATTAGCATTAACATTTAAAAAAATGTTGTTAATTTCTTTGAAATTTAATAGTTAATTTCACAATTTTAATGATACTTATTGTTTGAAAGCTTTAAAATAATTACAGATGCAAAGCTCTATTAGACCTCATAGAGATAATGTTGGTGGGGTTTTTATTCGTTATAAGATTCTCAAAGTAGAAAGAATATGTAACCAGAAACTCTGGCAAAAATATCTTATCAGAAAACAAGAATTATTCGAGGAAAACACAAATGTTGTTAATGAACGATTATTATTTCATGGTAGTCCGTTTGTACAAGCTATTGTTAACAGAGGTTTTGATGAACGGCATGCTTATATCGGTGGAATGTTTGGTGCTGGAATTTACTTCGCAGAAAATTCATCTAAATCTAACCAGGTACTTACAATTTTTTTCGATTGGTTAATAGAACTGATTCATTTGTTCTCCTTTAGATATACCATGTAGACATTCGTTTAGATTTTTATATGAAAGTTAATAGGTTAAAATGAATTAAAAATAAACTAACAAATGAGATTGGATCTTGTGTGCATTTAAATAGATCCTTAATTATTTATAACTATTTATACCTACAAAATATATCTCGTATATATATATATATATAATATTGAGTCTTGTGTTTAATATTAGGTTGTTCGATATGAAACGGGTCAAACTTCACACCTTACATTTCAATCGCGTATAACTTAACTTTGAACTATCGTATGAAAATAAATAAGGTATTTCTTGACAGATA
>MQRK01226795.1:24679-35141 GCA_001938485.1 Girardia tigrina
ATATACAATATTTTTCAACATTTATTAATAATAAAATTAGAATGAAATTTACTATGAGAAGATAATTAAAATTTTCATTTCGCCTAATAATTACGGATTTTTTAATTCGAAATTTTTTCAAAATTAAATAATTCAAAAACTTTTAAAATTTAAAAAAGTTAAAAATGATTTTTTAAAAAACAAACAACAATTAAACAATTATATAAAACTAAAAAATGTTTTCATAAATAATAATTAAGATATTTTAATAGTTAAATAATTAATTAAAGTTTAAAAATATGAATTTAAAAAAAAATTTGTGTTGCGTATGAATTGCGAACTTGCTGATAATGAAAGTGACATAAATGCTACTAAAATTTATAACAATTCTTAACAACTCTTTCTGGGTGTGAGGAATATTTAAAATTGTATGCAGTATGGTTGATTTGAATATGTTGTATATTTTTGTGTTTATACAAATTGACAATTCTGACATAATAAAAATAATGATAATGAAATGATAATAATTTTATTATTTAAAATTTTTGAAATTAACAATAAAAATCAATTTTAATATTTTTTTAAAAAAAGTATTTAAATGGTTATGAAATAAAATAAAGAATTATAATTTTTTTAAAAAAATATTTCTATACCATTTCCCGTTCAATTTGAACATTTTATTTTTCAAATTGAACATTTTACCAATTAATCGCAACATTTTATTATTTAAATTGAACATGTATAAAATAAAAAAAACAAGATATAATAATAGTTTATTAATATATTAACAACTCATAATAACAACTTGTTTAATGATGAACATATGGCAATTCAGCTGCGCAGTTTATAATATTTCGAAGAATGTTCTTAAAATATACCGCACTATCTGACGCCGTGATGTTATGGGTTCAGACAACAATAATCCATTAGTCCCCAACCTTAATTTTGATCTTACACCATTCTTAATTTTTGAAAAAGCATTTTCAATAGGGTTAAATATATAAGAATAAGGTGAAATGAATTTAAATTCAAAATTAAATTTTGAAGTTATTCTTTAAATTTCTTTTTTTATGTATTCTGGCGTTATCCATTATTAAACAAGCTTTTTGCATATGAAGAACATCTCTCAAATAGCAACATAGTTCCGTAATATATTCAGTAAAAATATTAGCATTTACGGTAGAGTTAGCAATTGTTTTGAAATATCCCATTCTGTTGATTGTCATGCTTGCAATTAAAGAAATTGATCTACCTCTTACTGTTGGTGTTGATACTATAGCACGAGTTCCTTGCTTCGATCTCACATGAGATCTTTTTAAATGTAAATTAAATTTATCGACGAGAAATTAAATTTATCCCCTGAGAAATCATTGTTGAAATGGTTGTTAAACCATAGCGCATATTCCTTTCTCAAAATGATTTTTTCGACCGAATTAACTCTATCCAGCTCTCTATGGGAAACTTTCATAGTTATTTTTAGTTATTCTAGGCATCTATTAATGCTAGAAATTGATATCGAAATTTTCGGATCAGCTGCTTGCTCAAGCTTTTCTTTAATTTCTTTAAGTGTAAACTGTGGGTTAAATGTAACGATCTTCTCAATTTTGTTTATATTATGCACTGTGAAAACTATTCTTACTGAACCACCTTTGAGGTTAACAATATTGTGCTTGTTAAATTTATTGACTATTACTCTTGCTGAATTATAGTTAATTTGAACGATCTCTGATGATTCTAATATACTTTGTCCTTGTTCACAGACGAGTCTAATTAAGCTTTGAAGTTTTTCATTTGATATTTTAGCATATGAAACTCTTGTTGGGGTTTGATTTGCAGGATTATCTGTCAAGGTAGTATTGTTCGAATAATTTGAATCCATTTTGATTTTTAAAAAAAGAGTGAAATTTCGTTAAATAAATTTAAACAAATTAATTTCTTTTTTATATTTCTATATTTAATATTAACCCTAACTTATTTATTAGGTTAGTTATAAGTTAAAATTTTTGATTTAAATTTGTGAACAAAATGTTGCGATTCATTGGTAAAATGTTCAATGTGAAAAATAAAATGTTGCGATTCATTGGTAAAATGTTCAATTTTAAAAATAAAATGCTGCGATTCATTGGTAAAATGTTCAATTTAAAAAATAAAATGTTGCGATTCATTGATAACATGTTCAATTTGACCTGAAATGGTATATAAGTTTAGAAAAAAATTTATATCATAAAAACACAGTTGAAAGTGCCCAGAATTTTATAAAATCATACCTTTCTCCAAATAAAAATATTTTGAATCAAATTAGTATGGAATATTGAAAGACTGAAACCGATTGTTGAAACCATCATATTTTCTGGAAGACAGAATATATCGTTCTAGGGACAGAGAAATGATGGGAACATAATTATCTAACCAGATATTCAACTTATCAATGAAGGAAAGTTTAGAGAGTTCTTTCGTTATAAAAGAAATTGTGGTGACTCTATTTAGGAAGAACATTTAAAAATAGCAACTCAAAAGCTACATGTATTTGTAAAAAAATGCAAATCAATTAATTGGATACGGTGGTGATGATTTACTTAAAAAATTTAGAAAGAGTAATTCAAGTTAAATATTATTACGTAAGCTTTGATTAAATAACAAAATGATGAGATCCAAAAGGCTGTGGCACTGTTGTAGAATGCTAGGAATTCGAGGGCTGTAAGGATGACTTGTTTGTTGGAACGCAGTTGTGTTGTTGTGTCGTTTGTAGTTGAGATGTGTCGTTTGCGTGTAATGTGTTGTGTTGTGAGCGTGTTTTGGCAGTGTTGCTGCGTCGGTGAGAGTTTTATTTGGCGTGATGTTTGTAATGTTTGTTGTGGTGTGACGGTGTTTCGAGGGGTGGTTCTAACAGTATTGGTACAAAAGTGGGTTGGATGGACAGTGTATCTTTAAGATGGTATCATGTTGTGTTACATTCCCTTTGTCGGAGGTAATCATTTTTCCTTTTCCTCGGGATCTCTGTTGTTCGGGTGTGGCTTGATTCTGCTCTGAACACTATTTGGGGATTCCTTGTAGTTCGCGGGTGTCCATGCTGCGTTAAGTGCCCTTTGTCTAGGGGTAAGCTTTCTTCTTGACGGGGTCGTTCATGTTGTTGATGAGGTTTGGGTTGTTGTTGTTATTTATGATGACGTTGTTGTGGGTGTTAGTGATATTGTGGTTGTTGTTGCAGTCGTCAGTGTTGTTGATGTGGTGGACATTCAACCCGAAACCAAGTCGCATCAACATTTTCCCTTTATATCGAACAACCTGATATTTTCACAACCCCTGAGATACAAGCAACTGTAAATATTCGTTTTTTATAATATATTATGCAAAGATTCGTTCCCATTTGACGCCATTTCCTAAGTTTCTCGTTGCATACATCACTGGTCGCTGAATGACTTGATACATATTGATTCACCTCCCGGAAATCCAACACTGATCTGAACTTACCCTTACTGTTTTGGACAACAGCCATTAACGGAACGACTCTTCCGCCTTGCCCGCTAAACTCTTGAAGCCAACCTCCGTGAATCCATCTTCTGACTTCCTCATCAAATTCTTCCTGGATCGCTTGCCTGACGGGATAAAGGACGACATTATTTTTTAAGTAAAAACGTTCACCTTCTTCAATTAAGTGTTATTTCACAATCCATTTCTCGCTAATAAACGATACTTCAAAATACTTATCGACGATTTGTGGCTGCGGTCCCGTCTACTTGCAATAGTCCCTTTAACAGCGGTTTCCCTGACGTCAAACGCCACAATATCAACATTACATACATGTTCCATCTCCGACGATCTCGTTTCTGCTCCAAAATACACATCACCATTCTCTGTAATACACACATGTTGAGCTTCAACCTCAAATGATTTACTTTATTTTGTTCTTTCTTGTTTTATGTGACTTTATTTTATTTTATTTTACTTTTTATTTTATGTTATGTTATTATTGGTAAAAGAACAATATATTTTAGTTGTTTCCTTATTCCATCAATACCTATAATCAGATCACACCCTGGCAACTTTTCAACAACCAGACCACTCAGAGTAATCGGAATACCCTAATATCTACATTTATCATACACACTTGTGTGCATTCAACCGAATCACCATTCATCAACATAATCTATGTTCGTATCCTCTCAGATTTATAAGATCTGTCGACCTAACGCACAACTATCGATCAACTACAACGTGAGTCCACAAGTATTCTCACAACCACACCATTCACCTCAACATTAAACTCCGGTAACTGCGCACTATAAGACGGAAAACCAGCTGCGAATATCTGGTTCCCAGGTATTTGTTTTTTTTGTGGTTTCGAACATCTCTTTGGACACTGGCCAGCCATTTGCTTCTTGTCACCACACAAAAAACGGACTCATTATGGTGCCCCACAGAATTTTGCCAAATGTCCTAGGTCATTATATTTAAAACATCTTTTCACTAACAGTGGAGCAGTGTCATTCCTCTCATCTGCCATCATTCCGCTTGTATTCATTTTTTAGACGGGTCGTGGGGCCAATTTATAGGAGAATTTCGTACCATAAATCTGGCTGGCGTTTCTGCGCCATCCCTATCATACATGCGTCAGATTTTACCATAGAATGCATCATGTCAATTGGAAAATTATCTACTTTAAAATTACTTTTGTTAATCACCAGCATCCGGGCCCATGAGGATGCGGTCCAAAATTCAAGCTCCCAATCGTCAGTTGTGGTCATTTGAACGCCAAATGGTTTCGCGCTGCGCATCCAATCAATAATTTTAGTCCGCAAGAGGACTTTTTCTCGTTCTCTTTCTTCACCATACGGTCGAATTCTTGTTTCTCTGCGAATGGAATTCTGTACTGATGATGAAGAACATGAATTCGTAAAAATCCGGGGATATTCCCGAGAATTATTAATAAATTTCTCATTATCCGTATCATTGACAATGAAATTAGTAAAGTTTAAATGATTTTGCCAGTCTTTTGTGGATGTAAAACTGATTGATAATTTCTCTTTGGAGATCGATTCAAAATTATCCGATTTAACAGATGTGATGGGATGTCCGGTTAAAATCGACGGATATATCCACAGAATCTGGTAGATTTGCGAGCGGATGGTAAAATCTTTATTTAAGTTACCATTGAAATTCAAATAGAATTGTTGTCCGGCTTGGGTGGATGCGAATTTCATATTATTTTTTTTCATTTAATTTAATAATTAAGAAATCAATCGATAAAACCTTTTATTGGTTATCAAACTGTAATTCAAATTAATACAGTTAAACAACTAACATTATTAATCAAATTTTCCTTTTTTTTACATTTTTATCTTTTTCTTAATAACAAAAGTAATTTTAAGTAAATTCATTTTTTTTCTCTTTCTTTTTAACGATAATTTCTTTAAATAAATATAAATATATATATGATCATTGGAATTGGAATTAAATTTCAATTCCAAATTTTTATTTTAAATTTCGATCTCGAACATCAATAATCTCCAACATCTGAAAATCGTCAATTGCAAAAGCAGATTTTGTGTTTTTTAATGGCATCCGGTAACCATTTTATCACAGCGTATTTAACCCATTCATCACTCGCTTTCATGTCAATTTAATGAACCAACCATTTGATATTGGCACGTACACGTCCACGAGTTCTTCCTCTGTCTTCCTCCTGCAGCATAGTTCTTCAAATGCCGTAGCCCTGTCAACACAGAACGCTTTCTCCATCAGTTTCTCGTAATCATATTTCTCGTCATATGATAGTCCTTCATAAACAATAAAGGCTCACTTTGACAGAAACAGAGACAACATTAACTTCAATTCCGTTAACTTTTTTTTATTTTACACTGAAATATATGTTATGAATATTTGAACAATAAACCAACATTATTAAGAAATCATAAAAATAAGTGATATTTTAAGTTGTAAAAATCTACCACAAATCTATCAAATACGTAATTTTAAGTGATCGTCACTCAAGTGACAGAATTCAAAAAAACGTAAAAGTACATTTCTCACAGTTCAATTTGTTAAATGAATTAATTTTATAGATTCTAAATGAATAATTTCTATAAATTGTAAAAATAACAAATATTGAGAAAACAAATAATCATTTTCTAAAAACTTTCAGTTTGTTTAAATCGTTCATTTTAATTAATTTTTAAACACTGAAATTTTAAATAGATTAATTTATGACAAATTAAGATTTTTTTTAACAATAACCAAAACCAATGAGTTCTTTATTGTTTCGACGAATTTGTTGTCATGGTATTCATAAAAGAGGAATTTCCAAGCATCCTTATTTCAAAGAATGGGCGCATAATTTCGTTGCGAAATTGGAACCGCAAGAAATCGAATTGTTGAAATCGGAAATCAATAAATTGAGCGTTTCTCAAACTCATTCTGATACGACCGTTTCGTTTTCTAACCTCAGAAAAAGTTTGACGACTTGTAATAAACCGATAATTTTCAATTGAACTAATTAGTTTGTATTGCGTATGGAATCCCGTTTGTCGGGTTCGGATTGCTAGATAACGGCATCATGATCCTCGCTGTAAGGGACACAGATTTACCTTTTTTATCTGTAGTGTTAATAGGGATGTTCATTTTGTATTGCCGCCGTTTAGAAAGAATTTTTTTTTCAATTTTTATGAAATCTTTTTAAATGTATTTTTCTTACATTTAAAAGAAAAATTGTTAATTCATTAAAATAAACTAATTGAAACTAAAGTTATGAAAACGGACCACTCAAAACTAGAGTTTTTTTCATCGGAACATTTCTTGTTTCATGTTTTTTTCCATTATTTTTATTGTATATATATATATATATATTTATATGGGGGCATGACATTTAAGTCTCGAAAATTAAGTCTCAGAAATTAAAATTTAAAAAAATGAAAAATTCAAGTAAGTTTTAGAAAAAAAATTAATATAATAAAATATAAACATAATTATAAATTTAAAGAAAATATAAATATATATTTTGGCTATGAAGAATTAGTTAATTTTAATTTCGCTGATCGATATTAACATAATTAATTATTATTATTTATGATTAAAATCCAATTAAAAACTTTAAGTTAAGTATTTTAAATATTACTTTAAAATTGAAGTTTTCATTTTTTAAAAATTTACTCAAATTTTGCAATTTTTTTACATTTTACTTGAATTTCTCATTTTTTTCTGAAATTTACTTGAATTTTTCTTTTTTTTAAATTTTAATTTCTGAGACATATATATATATATATATATATATCCATGGAATTTAGAAACCTATTTTTGAAGGCTTTTTACTCAATCAATTTTCTCCAATCTTTGCACATTTACTCAATCTCGATGACAATAAATGATTATGTGAAAATTTGATCGAAAAAAAACTTTTTAGGGTCCCAGTATGAGAAAATTCTGAGTTTCCGAACAATATTAATTGAAAAAGATCTACTTATAAAGTATAAGTAGTTTATATTAATTTTTTATAGTTTGTTTTGAAATTATTTTTTTAATTAAAACTTTCTTAGCCAAGTAGAGTTCTGTGTGTATAAAGAATAGATACAAAAAAATTAATATTTTGATTTACTAGTTAATGTATCTGTAATAATAATTTCAGTTGTGTAGAATTCGGGTCAAATTTAGGGTTAGATGTTAGAGTTATTGATTATGGCTAATTTTTATCCTTAACCAATCCTTACCAATAATCCCTCTTAATCCGACTCTAACCCTGATTTTTTAAAATTTAAATACCACGTTGCAAAATGTTTCTGGTGTCAAGTTGTCCTGCTGATCGAAATGTAAATAATTTAATAACTCTAAAAATTTCGTTTTAAAACATTATTTTTGAATTATAAATTTGTATAATAATAATTTTAATTAAATTTTGAATTTAATTTTTGTAATAAAATTGAAATAAATGGTAATTAATTTATTATTTATTTCAATTTAGTCTCAAAAATTTCGATTTTTAAACAATCATTTTAAATAATTTTTTGTTAAATTTGAAAGAAAAAGTAAACTTCATTAAAAATTAAAGAAGAAATTTTTTCCGAGCAAAATAATCTAGTGCCGAGTTGTCTGTTTCCTAAATGTATGTTTTATTCGAAATATATCTGTAATAATCCTTTTAGGAAGTTTAGAAGTTGGGTTAGAGCTCGGGTCAGCTTTATGGTTGGATGTTAGAGTTATGGATTGAGGTTATTTAGGTCGTAAACTAATCAGAACCTTTACCTTTTATTCTACGTTTAACCATAACCCTTCCCTGACTCTAACCCAAAACTTTTAAAAGTTTACATACACCGGTGCAAAGTTTTCTTGTTCATCAAATTTTAAATAATATAATAACTTTAAATGTTTTGTTTTAAAACATTATTTTTGGAATTATAAATTTTGTATAATAATTTTTTTTAATTAAATTTGGAAATGAATTTTTGTAATAAAATTGAAATAAATCATAATTCAAAAAATTTATCATTTTAAAAAAATATATACTTATTTTAATAATAATAATTTTGAACTTTTAAATAATTTTTAATATTTTAATTGATTTGAATGTTTTGAATATCCTCTAAAATTAATTATTATTTTAGAATAAAAAGATAAAATTAAACATTATTTTTAATTTTGCGTTTGAAAAATATAATAGTTTCTGAGTTTTAAACATTAATCTGGATTTAAAAATTGAAGATTGTTTTGCAAAGAAATATCAGTGGATCGATTGGTAGAAAAAGTAGAAAATTTGATTATAATAAAAATAAATAATTGAGCTATTATCAAATCCAATATTGATATAACTAACACATGTTTTATTCGAAATATGTGTGTGTAATAATCCTTTCAGAAGTTGGGTTAAAGTTCGAATCAGATTTAGGGGTTGAATGTTAGATTTATGGTTAGTTTAGTCCCTAAAAAACCAAAACCCTTAACTCGTGTCGGACAACCAGTGCGCCTCGATAACTTGAAACATTTAAAAAATGCCGATGTTTTAAATTTATGTTGATAAAAAGTTAATCTTAAAAAATATTTAGAAAAATAAATTGCGGTTAATCAGATGGTTGAATAAAGGAAAGTATTTATTTTTAATGGAAATTGAAATTATCGCTGTTCACAATCATAATATTTACACCAGAGATGTCAAAAACACGTCTCGTCTCGTGCAAATATTACATACAAATTTCAGTAAAATTAGGACACACACAGCGCGCTTCTTCAATAATATTGATATTGTAAGTAGCGTTTCTCGGTGTCAAAAAATACACATGTTACACTATTTGTTCAAATTGACTCGTGTTCAATGGGTGTTTTAGCACATTTGTAATATTAATTTGGTGCGCCGACAAAGAAAATATTTGGACTTAATGTGTCGTAACTATAAAGAAGTTGCCTTAAACCTTTTCCTAAATATAACCCTAACAATTACTTTAACCCTTACTCTTACCCAGTGATAGACCAACTATGTACCGTGAGATAATTTTCAAGTGCCGCAGTTGAAAAAAATATGTTTTATAAAACAAAATTATGGTTATAAATGCTTTTTGTATTCAAGTCAAAAAAACAAAGTCAAGCCCACCCATCTCATTAAAAATTAAATATAGTAAATTTCTACTATTATTATTCGAGTTTATAACATTTAAAAAAAATGTCATTATATCTCAATAATTGTATCAAGTTGTCCTACTACCCTAAAATTTATTAGTTTTGTTAGAAATAATTTAAATTAGAGAGGAACAATCCGCGTATGGTATGTGGTCAGACTCATGTTTGCGTGCTGTCCGTCGAAATTTAATTTTGATTTAAAAAATATTTTTTGAATGTTTAAAAAGCAAACATTCAAATTTAGAAGAGACATTTTTTTGCAGAAATGGATATATTTAAAAATTTTAAATAAACTTTTTAAGTTTTATCAAAATTAGATGATAGTCCAAACGTTTCATGATTAACCACCCATGCAATGTAAATCATGACATTTTCCAAAAAAAATAATTGAAAGCTACAACCAGTCAAGTCTATACGTTGTACGTTTGGAAAGTTGTATAGGAGTTGCTTTTTTGCCTAATTATTTACGACTTCGTTACAAAGAAGCCATCCAGAAAATCTCAATAAATTTGGTTTGTTTTTATCTAATAACAATTATGTTTTACTGTTGTTTGCAGTATTTCTTTTCATTTATAAAATTTATGCGTTTTATTTACAATTTTATATGCTTACTAATATGTTTATTTTGTTAGTTAAGTGAGTCTTAATGTTTTCAATCTAATGACTAGATCCTAATGTTGATATTTTATTATTTTTCATATTTGAGGCATATTAAGAACACCAACATGGGTTTTCAAACTTTTATTCTCATTACAATCAGAATTGTGTTTTGGACAACTCTCAGCAAAACTCTCGTCATTCGACATCGTTCTAAATTGATAATTTTTTATTAATGTTTGTTAATAGACAATTATTCGAACAAATTTTTCATTATTTTCTGATTTTA
>MQRK01226795.1:39690-52465 GCA_001938485.1 Girardia tigrina
ACTCGATATGTGGTTACCACATGAACTGAAAGAAATTCATTTGGTGAAACGTATAGACATTTGCGATTCCCTTTTGAAGCGAGAACAAAGTGATCCATTTTTGAAGCGCTTGATAACGGTTGACGAAAAATTGATTGTTTACAACAATGTGGAACGTCGACAATCATGGACAAAACGTGGTGAGCCTGTCAAAACGATCCCAAAAGCAGAAATTCACCAAAAGAAGGTTATGCTTTCTGTCTGGTGGGATTTTAAAGGAATTGTGTTTTTGAACTCTTTCCGAGGAATGAAACCATCAATTCAGACAGGTATTGCTGGAGAAATTGCCTCATTCAATTCAACAGGAACGTCCTGAATTGGCAAATTGAAAAGGAGTTGTAATTCAGCATGATAACGCAAGACCGCTTACAAGTTTGACCACTCGCCAGAAACTCTTATCATTGGGTTGGGAGGTTTTGCCGCACCCACCGTATTCTCCAGACTTGGCCCCGTCGGATTTTCACTTATTTAGATCATTGCAGAATTCCTTAAACAGAAAAACATTCGTCAGTGATGATGACATCAAATCGTTCCTAGACGGCTTTTTTGCTGACAAAGGCAAAAGGTTTTTATGAATCAGGAATAATGAAGCTACCGGAAAGGTGGAAGAAAGTGATTGAAAATAATGGACAGTATATCGTGTAAAAATATTTGTGCATCCATGTCATTTTTTGATAATAAATATTTTAGTAAAAAACGCAATGACTTTTTGGTCAACCCAATGTCTTGTGAAAAAGATACACTGACTTAATTGCTTCTATTTATTTACTAATTATGTGATAATTTACAATTATGGGGATCAAGAACCAAGTGCTGGTCACAATTAGTAAACAGGATCAAAGGTGGTGCTGTACATGTTCGAAAAGAATGGAAATTCAAAGAGCTAAATGAAACCTTTACGGACACATGAAGACCTTCATTCAAAAATTTTGAAGCACGCCTGATGGAGTTCTAATGAGAAACGATTTTATTGCTCTTTCAGATTGTAATACTCATACTGAACGAATTTGATCAGACCATAATTCTTTATCATTGTAGATCAGAAGTAATCATCATTAAAATCTATATGCTTATCATTAAAATCACCGTAACAACCACAACGTAATTAAACAATACATTTTTTTAGTTCCATTCAAGTTTAAAAAATTCATAGATTGATGAACAATGTTTATGTTATAATATTTTTATTTAATTCTTTTAAAATGTTATTGCATCCTCCATTATCAGTAGTGTTATGTGCCGATCAGACGGAATGTTGACCGATAATAAAACCCCCTTCGTCTGACGGCAAATCTCGGATCGCATAACAAATAAAAAATAAAAAAATGAAAATCCAAATTTCAAAAACTCAATCGAAAAAAAATTTATTATTAAACAAAAGCATTTTATTTACAATTGTTTTTATTTTAATTATCTGTAAAAATGTTCGTCCAATTATTTCGATCACCAGTTGCGAGGAAACAACAAAATTATGGATCGTAAAATGATAAAGTTATATTGGATTAGAACATGTGAATATCGGGCATCAAATTCTGCTGGGAAAAGTTTAAATAAATTAATTCAAAATTTAAATTTTATGAATTTGTTGGCACTAAAAGTGGCAACATTAGTACTTTCAATAACACAGTTTATATCTTCCAATAACAAGTAATAAAAGCTTTTTATTAATACTATAATAGAATTATGATTTCTGTCATTCTGTCTGTCTGCGTGAAGTTCCCGGAGTTCAGTAAAACAAATTTAATTATTTTTTTAAATATCAAAACAATCGATTGATCCGGAATCTACGCGACGAGGCTATTCCAATGATGTGCCTCCGTCGCCGATCCGACGAGGGGAAGTCGATGAATCAACGATGAAAAGGGTCAACATAAATACAAAAAAAACAATATCAACAATATGAAACCCAAAGAAGGAAATATGATGAATTTGGATGAAAAATCGATTGATTCTAGACCTATTCGACAAGAGGAGTCCGAAAATCTTGCTCCGTCTCGGATTAGAGAAGTAGAAGTTGGTGAATTCGGTAATAAAAGTATTAATTCATTTAATAAATCGATAAATGAATTACATTACATTACTTCCGATCTGCCCCCTCCCACAAAAATTAAGAAGAAAATCAATAGCTTAAATTTTTCTAAGACTTTTGACATCAATATAAAAATTATTTATTTATTTAGTTAATTTATTAATAATTTATTCATGCAATTAATTATGAATTATAAATTTGTGTTGGAGCAGATCGGAAGTCTTTGTTTTTCCAGATATGCTTAATATATTTAACTAATTATTACTATAATAAAATTTTGATTTCTGTCTGTGTGAAGTTCCCGATGATTAAAGGAATTCGTTTACATTTCGAGGTTTACATTTACAGGTCTGGTGATATGAAGGGTTTCGTAATAGTTTGAAGTTTCATATAATAAAATATTTTTAAGGGAGGCTAATTTAATTTAATTAATTTGAATTTCACAAATAAATGTTTTGAATTGTATTTTTAGATTTTGATAAGATTTCATTGACGTAGAAAAACGAAATTGTTTTGCCGGCCCCAATATAAAATCTCGATGTAGAAAAATGCCGTGTATAACATCGATATAACATATTTAATGAGAAAAGTTTAGATTTTCCTTTTAATATATTTTTGTAATTTTTATGTTTTTCAGATATTTTTTGTGATTTTTGTTTAATTTTTTTTAATAAAATGTTAAAAAAATTATTGAATCGATCGAAAATTGTAAAACACAAATTAAATGTCAAATATTTGGTTAAGATATTTTATATTTAATTTTTGGATATATTTTCGATGGTCTTTTTGATTTAATTGACTGACGCTATTCTATGTATACATTTATAAGAATTAATGTGTATAAACTTACAATAAATAATTGTGGTAAGTGATACAATTTTATGTCGGAAAACTTCCGCTATAACCATAAATTACATTGACGATTGGTAATAAATGTAACTTCTACAATTTTTATCATATATAGATTTCCTTATTTATTTTAATCAAAGTACTACAGTAATACAGGGGGCGCTAAAAATTGCCGTTTTCATGTTATTAAAATAAAGTCTTTTTTTAATAAGTATTTTGCATTACATATTTATGTATGTTGTAATGTCCTCTTTTTTTAATTTAAATTTATCTATTTGCTTGAGTCGCTTAATTTAAATTGTTCAGTCATTGATTCCTTGAAATTCACATGTAATTAGAGTCTAATGATTAGAAAACGCCAAAGGTACATAATGACCATTCTATTGCTGATGCTCACCTAGCGATTACATGGTGAGAATGAAATGTTATTAAAGATGGATTAGACGGATTGCCCAAGAATTTTTGCAGGCAAAACATTCTTTGAAATGATTGAAGGATCTGAAAGTTGTCAGTAAGGACTCAAAATCTTGTTATAGTTCCAAATTATTTGTGAAACGTTATAATGGCATAAATCCGCGTTTGTTTATGTTTTTTTTAAAAAAAATACTCTTTTATGTATGATTCTTTTAAGTTAGTCGATTATAAGACATTGGATTTTGTTACTGTTGGGGTTACTTTTGGTGAACTTTAAATTTTTGATATTTTTTTAAAAATCATATTTATTTTTGTTAGATAAATTAAAAATAATGTTCGACTAATTAAAATAAAATAATCTTTAAATAAAAAATTTAAGTTTATAGATAATATTTTTTACTAATTAAAATAAATAAGATTTTATAAAATATATATTTTATAGGTAATATTTCGACCAATTAAATTGAAATAATTTTTGTAAAAATTATATTTCACAGATAGTATATTACTAATTAAATGAAATAAGTTTTGTAAAAATTTTAGAGTGATGATAATATTTTAATTAAATTGAGACAAATTTTTATAACAATTAAGTTTTAAAAATTAATAATTAAAATATCATCTTCGAAGTTAAAGAATATTATAAAGAAGATTTTGATATATTTTGTAACACTATTTAAAATAAAATTAGAATGTTTATTGTACACGGAAAGTTTTATTAAAAACAAATAAATTTTATAATTAATGAATCTCTATTAAATATAATAAATTTAAATATTGCTAAATATTTTTGTATTTTAAATTTCTAAGTTATTTTTGCAATTTTATTAAAAAACAAATTAAAAAGAAATAATTTATATTCGAATGATTTAAAATCAAAAAAAATCAAAATTGAATAAAATAACATATTTATATATTTATCAATATTATTATTTATATTTAGAATTTTGAGATCTGAATTTTGTAATTAAAATATTGTTCATCATAAATTTGTTTCAATAATGAAAATTGTAATAGAAATAAAGTTTACAAAATTATGAATTCCAATTTTAATCACGAACCTAATAGTTACAAATAAATGTTCCTCTATCAAAATGAGTCTTTAGGGAAAATGTTTAGTGTTAGAGTCTAGGTCTCTTGCAAAAAGAATGAGTATTTCTTTAAAAACTTAAACAAATGTTGGTTTATACCTTTATAAAGATTTATAAATAATTTGGAACTAACAAGATTTTGAAACAAAATGCAATGTCTTATAATGGACTAACTTAAAAGAATTATATATATATATATATATATATATATATATAATTTTATTTGAGTATTTTAGCATGGATCGAAACATTGTATTTCTAGAAAAACAATATATTTTGTATCAATCTGTGCCATACGTATGATATTGGTATTAGGGTATAAAAATTATGCATATTCTTGTGTTTGTCATGTATTGTCGTTTCGTTATTGTCTCATTTTTTTCTAGCTGCTGGCCTTGGTAACCTTATATCTGATGTTGTGGGAATTGGGTGAGAATTGTATATTATTATTATACGGTGTTGTATAAGTATGTTGTATAGTACCGTTGGTTATATAGAAACTTGGGCATTGAAACTCGGTGTTAAAATGCCTCATCTCAATGCAACTCAAAGGCAACTTCGATCCGTCAAAGGAGCCGCAAATTTGGTAATGTTACATCTTTTTTGTATATTGATTTGAATTGATTTATTTTGTATTGATTTTATTAATTTAAGAATTATATTATACAGATTTCTAAAATTAAATTTTAATGATGCCGTTATATTGACACTAATTTAAATGAATTTTCAATAAATTTTCCTAGTAAACATTAGTGATAAATAAGTCAACATTAAAGTCTTTCCTAAATGTACTCGTAACAGCATAAGCTCTATTGGTGCGCATTATATTTAATCATAGATTATATAAAATATACAAGATTATTTAAATTTTCTCATACATCTTTATATGAGAGAGTGTAACTGTCACTTCTCGGGGAATCCTCGGCCTTCTTAAGAATGACCGATCATTATCCATAGTTCATTTATTATATAAAGCCTTAGATTTATTAACACTTAAAAAATATGGAAAAGGACATTTAGATATCTCTAACCATTGTGTTTACCAGCCGGAATAATATTACTTTTCTCGGGATCACTCCTTAGTCACTAGCATTGGTGAAACTGACGGTCACTGACATATCATAGACGAGCGCGTTCAAATTATCTGTCGTATTGTCTTCTGTGGTGTTCCTATTCGTTGATCTGTCAACATATGCCACTGTAACCATCTATCTGTTTTGTAACTTTTATGGCAATTCTCTATAAAGCAAGAATAAGATCCACCACCTCTGTTGCTGAGACACAGTGTTCAGATGTATGTTTTTAATGTGTCCTTAGTTATTTCTGATCTGCAAAGTCATTGTAACTGTTAGGAAACTTACAAGCTACTTTCGTGGAATGCGGTTTGGCGATTAACCTGTCATTAAAAACTTTAATATTTCATATTTAAGATGATATTAAATGGTTATTACTGTTATGAAACTCGTTTGGAAAATAAAGTGTTCTTCAATCGAATCTAATAACAATAGTTTGATTTAAATTTATAATGATAACAATTAGATCTATTATAATATTATATTAAAAGATAACAAACTTCAACGGAAAGATCAAGAAGACAAAAACAAAAATTGATAAGGTAGTCAATAAATCACGAAGAAGATAGGTTACGAGGAATAATAAACAAAGTATCACTAAGTTTAACACGTAACAATGATGATAGTTACTTTTTAATTCGATCTCGAAATGATCTTTCGATAATGATGGGAAATATTTCTGTCCACTTTAGTCGATGGATCGTTTCTTCGACGATTTTCCAATTTGTTTCGTTGCTACACTGGAAAGAATTAAGTCAATGGTTTGGATGTCTCTGTATCCGCCGATGGTCAAGGTGAATTAGTCAATTCACCGACAGTAATTCGATACGGAAAGATTAATTTACCAACCAACAATTGTTGAGAATATTCGCCAAATGACAATCGCTGTCCTACAATATATAAACTGAATATTTTATTTGTGATCAATTTTTATTGATCATCCGAATTCATAATATTACCATAGGCAATATTATGAATTGAATTATAATTAATTATAAACACGACACACATATCACAATCTTCATATCAGTAACAGAGCTCAATATTGTAAAAAAAATGAAAAAAACTGACATGTAAATAGAGTTGTGATCCATTCTTTTTGTCTCGATGGTATATGCTTGTATTTTATTCGTTTCATTTGGCTGTTCCCTGTAATCTGCGATGATTATTTTCGATATCAAATACATTCATTCTTCGTTTCTTTTTTTTAAAAAAATTAAAAAAAAACTTTCGTGTTTCTTCTCTTCACTTTCGTTAGTATCTTTCTCATGTTCAGATGGAATGCAAAACGACACACTAAAAGAACATACGAAAGAGAATAAAAGAACAGTAGTTGTAGGCAAAACAATATTGTCACAGATCAGAAACAAAAACTACACACACACTCAACATCCAGGCGGAATGTAGCGCCAGTCAAAAGCCAAAGTCGGCAACAATTACTGAGTGGAAAATAGCAAATGTTGTAATGCTATTTAAATGAAGCGGTTCTGGATATAATGCAAATCATTATATAGGTATAATTTTCTTGCAAGTTGCTGGGAAAGTCCTTGTACGGATAATCTTGAATCGAATCCCACAAGTCATGGAAGAGAGACAGACCCTTGACCTATCGGTTTTTGATCAAATCGAGGTACATTTTAACTTATAAGTACGCCAAAAGAGATACACAAAGAAGATTGATACAGAAACCAAGAAGTATATACTGTATTGATTTATTATAAAAGGCTTTCTGTAGTGTCCATAGAGAAGTTCAATTTGAAGGTTTTCATTATATAGGAGAATATTCCATGATTATTTCATTACTTTCTTTAGACAAAGTTACAATAAATGAACAGAGTAAGACAAAGATTTGAAACGGTACCATATTTATTTAACTTAGTCTTTTATGATATTTTACGGAAAGGTTGCGCAAGTGACTCTGAAATGCAAGTCAACAGACCAGTGTATACTGGTGATTTAAATATAATCGATACGGATACTGATCATTTCAACAGAAATATGTATATAATTGGAAACACATTTTCAGAATTTGGATTAAAAATCAGTACTGCGAAGACGAAAGGCATATGACTTATTAATGATTTAAAGACAGGAATATCGCAAATTAAGTATGAAGAGAACATCAAAGAATTGGTGAAGTAATTCTGTTATCTGGGTAATATATTGATGAGTGATGATTGCAAACGAAAATCAATGATACGATGGACGATAAGAAAACTAAAAAAAGCTACCATGAATCTAAAGTTATAGTGTTTCCATTGTATCCAAGATTTTCTTTATAGTTTATAACGACTGCAAGATTACTATTATACTTGTACACGCATGTCTCTCAGAAAACCTCAACTCAATAGAATCCTTAACAGGGAGCTGAAGATTGATTAAATTAAAGCAAGAATGATTCTTGTTTAAAAACGTATTATATTGTTTGCTTTATATTATATGAAAATTACATGGGAATGAATGTAAATGAGGTCAAGCGAGTTCTAAACTCTGAAATGATATAAAAAGCAACTGATGAGGGAAAGTCTGTCCGGTGACATGTTTTGAGTTTTCTGTGATGTTGAAGATCTCGCGGAATAAAGAAAAAGTCTCTATTCGAGAGGTGGTTTCGATAACAATGAGATGTCAAACATATGTTTAAAGGCACTATAACAATTAAGGAGATTATTGAGCAAGGAGATAAATATCCAAAAATGATAAAGCCGCGTAATGCAAAGATTAAATACGTTTAGTTTAATATATATAGTTCTATGATGCTAAGTTTAAGAAAAGTACCCTATATTACTTAAAATATTGGATTTAAAATAATAATAAGTTGTAGTTTTTATTATCTTTTTTATTACATTTAAACTTTTTATTCGTCATTAATAATGATTTTTTTTACTTTAAAAATGTAAAAAGTTGATCTTATTTTTTGACTTTATAGATCATTTTTTGACCTTATTTTGACTTATTAAAAAAAATGTAACCTTATTTTGACCTAAACATTACAACTCTAAAATGGAAAAAGAATAAAACAATTATAAAATTTATTATTATACATTGCTATTATGTAAAACACAACGTTTTTAGAGTTAAAATTCCTATTTTTGGCAAGCAATTTACCGAGAAGAGAAAAACTTCTCTCTACACAGGCCGATGTTGGTTGACATTTTAATAAGAGAGCATAATCAGCTGGAGAAACAGTGTCTGATTCCATTTTGAAAAGTCTAACAATATAGTTTTTTTGCAAGCAATTTTCTATGTACTGCTTAATTTTGACTGGATCATTGCCAAAACTGAGAGATTTTATCTGTGAGTAAAGATCTTCGATTGTGTAGGTTGAAAGTTCAGCAAATGTAACCAAATCATTAATTGGAAGATATGTTGAACATATTTCAACGAGATTTTGAGCAAGATTAGTGGATTGAATAGATTCTTTTGCTTTAGCAACTATGATGCCATCTCTATCGACAGATAAAACAATCCTTTTTACAGCTGGTAGATTTTGTGAATAGTAATGAGCTACTGACAGCCAAGACCCCCACCTTGTAACAACTGGCTCAGGTGGACTTCCTATATTAGAGAATAAGTCCTTTCTACCTTTATTTTTAATAGTAAGTGCTTTAATACTTGATATGAGATTGTCAACATCTTTATAATATGATTTGATCATAAGTGCACAATTGTGGAGTAAATGAGCTAAACAACTAATATGAAAGATATTTGGGTGCAGAATTTTGATAGTTTCACCTGCTTTGGTCATGTATCGAGCTGCATCCGATATTAGTAGCAGTAAATTATTTCTTGATATATCAAACTTGCGAAGATTGTCATCAGCGATTTGAGCGATAATATTGGCATTTGGACTAGAATCTATAGGCCTGCAATCAATAAGAAAGCATGAAGATGGAATAGAAATATCTCCGGTCAGTGTATTGACATATTTTTGGCTGTTAATATCAGATACATCTATAACCAAGAAAACCTTTTTGTTGTGAATCTTTCCTTTATACCTTTCAGTATATTCTGACATATAAGTTCAACCGCTGATCTACACTTTGAAACTGAAGGCAATGGATTGTTCATGCTAGTACAAAGCTCTTTAATGCTTTGCTGATGAATTTTTTACAGCGGTATATCAGCTTGCATAAAGCTCTAGTAACTTGATAAGCCCATGAACCCTCTGTTAGTGCTTCATATAATGACAATGTTGATTGATTTTGAGGTTTTAACAATTTGTCATGCTTTAGACTGTTTCTGTGGGAAGCAACAAAAATTTTTTTTCGCAATTCACAATACAGTGGCACAACTTACAGTTAAGCTGATCCCTAAAATTTGTAAATTCGTCTGGATATCTGCTAACTATTTCTTTGACTTTGCTAATGCACTAGATTTCGTTTTAGGCATCTTAAAACTAGATGAAATATAGAAATTTAAGTATAAAAAACAGAATTACTTTTTATCTGGCAATTTTGAATAAATTTTAAATTATTCAAATTAAAACAAATTTTTATTTTACTTTAAATTAAAAAAAAATTTATTTTAAAATTATATTTTTTAATGCTAAATTATGAAAGTTAGACCCGTTTTTTTGTAACTTTGATTTTTGACTTTATGGCAAAAAATACCGTTATTATCATTTATTAGATTAAACAAATTTGACTTTTAAATTTTTTTTCACTTTATTGACTTATTAAAGAAATTTTTGACTTTATTGATCTAATAAAATGTCAAATAAGGATTATAAATTCATTTAAATTGCATTTTTAAGCTTTTCAGATTAATCTATTTTAATTTTTAATTTTGACTTTATGGCAAAAAATCGCCCTAGTCATTATATTATGCGATGTGCGAATAAGGGAGAATATTTAACTAGTACTATTGCGATGGTGGGTGCTTATAAAATATCCCAACCCAATTTTTAATTTTTTTGACGAGTCCGGTTTGAAACACGAGGTCTGATCTCTTGTTGAAAACAAATACGAGCCGTGTTTATACCACTAACACGCCAAGCGCATGAACATGGTCTAATTGGGACAAAAAATTTCAGAGGTATTGGTTTGACTACGCGGAAAGAGTTCCCAGTGAACATGTCCCCATGCCATCCACTAAACGCACAGTATCACATTTCTTGAGACAGATGACTTTAATGTGTCCGTTTTCCAAGTTGACTTAGACTTAGCCATTGATTTTTAAATTTTCTGTTATCGTAGACAACACAATTCTCATCGCACTTCAAAATCCGTTGCAATCCACCACAACTGAATTTGTGCAATAGTCAAAAACAGTCGTTAATTCGCCGTTTTTCGCATTTCATAGAGTTCGTGCTGAACTCTTGACCACGTTTATTTTTCTTGTTCATTTTATTAAGGTTCTGAATAATAATTTATGGAAAGTTTGGAGTTCAGTGGTCAGTTAGCATGTTATTTGAGTAGGATGTATGTTTTTTTTATTTTAGGGAATGTATGTGGAAAGTGAAATACTTGGATTGGTTCAGAAGAAGAATTCGCTATATTGCTAATACATACTGTGCATCAGCATTTCTTCTTCATGATGATATCCCTAATGTATTTGATCGCTTTAAACCACAATTACTTTTGATTACAGAAGAACTGGTAAACTTATTTGAAGAAAGTTATATTCATGGACGGATTAGTTGACAATTGACTGGTGGTAAAATAAATCGAGCATTTCCATTACTTTCTCCGATATTGTGCTCTGGATTTGAATCGAATTCAACAGGAATTCTTCTTCCTCAAAACATAGTGGAAGCCTGACTTTTAAGATGGCTAATTATAATTGAATAGATTCATGTTGGAGTTTTTACTGTTATTTAAATTATTCAAAATGAACAACTGCAAAATGAAATTTTAACAGAAAGCTCAATGCGTGGGCAACCTAATCCTCAACGCAAGAAAAATTTAATTATAAGAGAAATGAGAATGATTTCAGGTGGAGGATTTGGTTAGATTTTAATGAACAGTATAAAACGCATAGTGAACAGACAAACTTTCTACTTTGTATGCTTAAAAGATACTCCTAATTAACAAGTAATGTTTTAAAACTGTAAAAGATCATAATGCCATTTTAAATTTTCATTTATTAAAAACATGTTTCATCTTTATGGATGTGAGGAATATTTGGAATGTTGATTTTTCGTGTATTTTTTGCATGTTTAAATGTTGTATGTTGATTTGGGATTGTTTCTCTATTAATCAGATGGATGATTAATATTTTAAGTCTTATAATCTGAAACTAATTTATGAAAATTTAGATTTAATATACAAATTTTTAATTTATTATTATTGTAACTTAAATAATTTTTATTTTTGTAAATTTTTAAATAATTAAATCAAATTAATGTTTTAAATTATTATAAAAAGTAATTTATTTTTGACGAATAACATTTAAAATAAATATTTTCAATAAAATAATTATTTTTAAGTTAGTTCAGATTTTGATCGATGAATTCGACCGAAAGCTTTATTACGGATTGTCATAAAAATGATCCAAATTGTGATTGTCACAGATGTTGTTACAAATTTGTGAATTCTCTTAACAATCACATCATCAGTTAATCAACTGCTATTGTTTATATAGTTAAGAAGATCATTAAATCGTTCATATATTACGTTAAAATACTTTAAAATGATTAGATGAGTCACTTTACACGGTTAAACTACAAGGTAGGTTTCAGGAACTTAATTAACAGTGCTTCAGTTGTAACATTTGTACATTTCTCAACTGTCTTACACTTTAACATTCACAAATATTTCATGAACGAAACTCGAAAACCCCTTGCATTGACTTTATCTTCATTTTTATATCAAAATAACAGATTACATTTATTTGGTCACACCATGTACTACATTTAAAAGTTCCGTTTACAATGTAAACTTTACATTAAAAAAGTTATATTAATAAATAAAAATATAGTCACAAATGATAATAATTTTTATCTTTCAGGGTCGTTTGATAGGAATCACAATTGGTTGTTTGTTGGGAATGTTGCCTTTGCTATTGTTTGACTATTCCGACCGCGGGAAGTGTGAAGCAAGTCGGGATAGGGAAAGTTGATTGAAATATAATCTCATATTGTTTATCGGAATTGTCTTTAATATTTCTATTATTACAACTGTTTGTAGATCGAGAATCACATATTATTTCTTTTTCTGTTTCTTAAGAAACTTTTAATATCAACATATTTTAGGTGCAATTTTTCAAATCTGTATTTATTTATTAAAAAAAAATTGGATATAAGCTTATTACATTATTTATTATATATATATATATATATA
>MQRK01226795.1:62641-74774 GCA_001938485.1 Girardia tigrina
GATATCAAACTGTTAAGCTACACATTTTGGCAAAATTTCATTAATATATTTAATACCATTCAAGAGATATAGCCAATTTTCACTTCGTCCGGTTATTTTTGAGCGCTACTGTATATGTAGTTAACATATGGTAGTTATAGGACTAAGCATACTTTTGTTGTTCGTTCAATTCTTTGCAGGGAACCACATCAAAGTAATGTTTCAATATAAGTTTTTAATATTAAATGTTTGTTTTTTAATGCTGTAATAATGGAATCACGACCTTCAAAATCGTCGTTTACAGCTTCAAGGATGTCAGTTCCAGGCAGAAAGACAAGATTTTTCTGATTGGATGATGTCCCATCAAATTAATGGCAGTAAGTTGCCATCCAATAGTGAAGTTTTACGCAGTTTGTTTTACAATAAACGCCAAGTTAAACTATCCAGGAAGTTCTTCTTTTTTGGCAGAAAGCTAAGATAACTACCAAACATTTAAAGATTGAATTGCGAAGCTTGAAAACTTCACGAGGATTAGAGAAAACTGCAAAAAAATGCAACCAGAAGCGCAAGTCAAGCTCAAAGTAAGAAAGTGGAAGCTTTTAAGTCAGGGCTTGAAGACCTGTTTGATATTGCACATCAGGACGCACTTAACAACATTAATGAATAAGACAAACAGTTTTTGCTCCTTCAGAGACAAAAGGGACCTATTGGCTGTATGGGAGGAGTTGATGTAAAATTCCTACGAGCAGAAGAACGAAGAGTACAGAGAAAAGCAGCTGAAAGGATGAGACTTAAAAAATCAAAACTGAATCCTATGCGTAAGCCTGAATTGAAGTTTTAGTGTTGTATTTGACACTTACCTGCATGTATTCTGTTGTTTTCTAGATGAAGATTTAGAGATGGAATTTTTCAACACAAGCAGTGTCTCAGAAGAAGAGTACATAGAATGGAAGGATCATGATGATTTTCAGGACCCAGGTATCGACTCATCACAATCGAAGAAAAGAAAATACTTGCAAAGAAGTCGCGAAATTATTACAGAGAAGTTGTCAGTATTGTTAGATAGATGTAATATTTCGGATAGAGACGCAGTTAGAATTGTTTCGGCTACTGCCGAAGCATTAGGGCAAGATCCACAGAAGTTAACAGGCAGTAGATCCACCGTACGACTCCGCAGACAGAAATTTCGAGAGGAAAGAGTAAAGATTATTAAGAATAGGTTTAAAAATTTAGATTTACAAGGTGCTGTCGTACACTGGGATGGGAAATTTCTGTCACATATATTACATAAAGAAAATGTAGAGAGGTTTGCAATTTTAATAAGTTGTGGTGATGAAGAGCAGTTGATAGGAGATCCACAGATGGAAAATAATATGGGGTGTAATCAGGCAAAAACTGTTTTTTCTGAAGTGAAAAAATGGGGGCAGTAAAGAAAAAATAGAAGCAATGTGTTTTGACACTACTGCTACCAATACTGGTCGTTTGAAAGGGGCCTGTGTTTTATTAGAACAGTTATTTGAAAAAGATCTTTTATATTTGGCATGTCGCCACCACATCTTAGAAATAATACTGAAGGAAGTTTTTGATTGCAAAATGGGTTCAACTACTACCCGTCCACCTGATATTTTTAAAAGATTTCAGACAGGATAGTCCAAAATTGAAAAAAGAAAATATAAAATTGGTCTTCATGATGAACAGACGAAATTAAAAATAAATGTGGTTGATCTCGACCAGATGTATAGTTTTCTTTCAGAGCAAATACAAAAACCACGGCATCAGCCCAGAGAAGATTATAAAGAATTTTTACAGTTGTGTTTTATTTTTTTAGGCCGTGTTGCTCCATAAAGCATTTCTTTCAGAGCTCCAGGTGCCATGAATCACGCTATTCGGATGGCAAAAGCCATATACTCCCTAAAAATTTTCATTTTCAGAGATCAATATTGTTTAAGTGACTCCGAGACAGATGTCATCAGAAGTATTTGTTTATTCATAATTAATGTTTTTGTCAAAGTATGGTTTAATGATCCTAGAGCTACATTGGCTTCCAACCAAGATTTACAGTTGTTGAAAACCTTAATTAATTATGGAAAAATTGATGGAGACATTGCAGAAGTGGCATTGTCTAAACTTATAAATCATTTGTGGTATTTGAACTTAGAGCAAGTTACTTTCGCCTTTTTTTGATAAAAGTTTAGACAAACAAATCAAAATAAACATGGCTATAAAACTATTGTCTTTTCAGCAAAACAGTGATGATGATGAGATAAGTAAGGTCATTGAGCTTGAGGAAGAAAACACAGAAGACACAAGGATAGTTAAAGTCAAAATTGCTTTGAAAGAAGCGCATTCTTTTTTGGACAAAGAAGTCGATTACTTTATTACACCAAAAACATTCAACTTCTTCAAAAGGTTTAACATTTCAACTCATTTCTTACATTCCCATCCGGATGTATGGAATGAAGATCAGGATTTTTTGATGGAACAGAGAATTGTCAACCGTTTCAGGGTTGTAAACGACACAGCCGAAAGGGGTATCAAATTAATTCAAGACTACAATGCCAGCATAACAAAAGATGAAGAGCCGAAGCAGTATGTTTTGCAAGTAGTTGATGAATATCGAAAATTATTCCCAGATACAACGAAATTTGCCCTCTCAAAACCTCTACTGCCTATTTAATTATGATGACTCAATCTGACAAATCTACTTAGCAATTCGACCAATCTATCTATTTCTTTGTTCTGATAATTTGGATATAAAACCTATTCTGATGTTGCTATTTCTTATTCCTGTAGTTTGTGTTTGAAATGTTCAAGTTATTTTTGTCAATTCATTATGGTTTGATTACAATAAATATTCGGATTCGTATTTCAATGTTTCCTCCTCCTCTATCGCACTCCTTTTACCTCCCTGGTTGAAAATCTATTTATTAAAAAGCGTCTTACTTCAAAATTGAAGCCAAGAGTATTCTCTACAAAACTAAATATCCAAGTTTCTAGGATAAACCGTTCAATTTTCTGGAAAAAAAGTTGTTTTTTAATATTTTAAGTCTGAAGAGGCAGGTCTTAATGTCACCCAATCGAGCTGAAACTTTTACAATCTCATTTTTACATTAATTGGCAACTTTTTAGGGGTTTCCGTCAAAGTTACGACACAAAAAAATATTTCTCCGTGTGCCTTGCGACCACCCTAATATATTAAGTTGGGGAAAAAGTAATCCATTATTTTAATTCATTATTTTAATCCATTATTTTAATTCATTATTTATTGATCAAACAATTTCAAATTTATGATCTTTGTTAAGGTAACATTTCACAGTAATTTCACAAAATTTTTTTTGCCTTTTTTTATTCAGTTCTGAGTTACAGGGTGTTAAAAATAGAAGTCAACAAAGAAAATATTCGGTACATTTTACAGTTTTTATTCGATAAAGGAGAAAATGCAAGCCAGGCAGCTGTTATTGTGAATGGTGTTTATGGTACCAATACTGTAACAGCTAATTACACGCAAATTTGATTTCGTCGATTCCGTGGAAGCATTTTTGATGTTAAAGATGTACCTCTTACTGGCAGGCCTATCGCTGAAAATGTCGATAAAATCTCGGCAATGATCAAAGTTGACCGGCATGTGAGTAGTCGTAGTATCGCACAGGAGCTGAAGATCGACCGTAAAACGGTTTTAAACCATTTTGGCAAAGCAGGATTCAAAAAAAATTGATGTTTGAGTTCCACACTGACGTGACTAGGGTCACCGATATCGGTCGCGTGGATTATCGCGTCAGCCCTGGTCACGTTAGATTTGCCGCCAGCGTGACAGAATCCGTTTTTTGTGGTGATTGTTGTTTTCATTGTCACTTTTCGCGGAATTCAAGGCGAATGGAAGCAGGTCATTTGACCCATCGATTTGACTCGAGCGTTTGGTCGATTCTTCACTCGAATAATTGATTGATCTCGGTTCTTCATTGTTTGGATGAAATATATCTGAGATAAATTTCATTTTGGGCGGATTCAATGGATAGTCCATCGGGAATGATCCGTGATTCGCATTCAATCCCCGCGCAAATGCGCCATTTAAACCGCCGGTTAGATCGTTTTGATTCGATCTGTTGACAGCGGCGATCGATGAGGGATGAAAAGCACTGGTATATGCACATAGTATATCATAGAAAGAACTGACATTTATTGACTAGAAATATATTTGAATTTCATACATTTGTACAAACTTTACTGATTTAATAAAACAAATTTATATCTTCGCAAATTACTGTTAATTGTTTTTTTTAGCAATTATTGGGAAACGAAAATTCAATGTTTTTCGGTAATGTTTTTTTTTTGATCATTCAAAAATTTTCAATTGTTTTAAAAAATTTTTAAATACTCATCTGAATTTTTCAGTTTTAAAAATTTCAGGGGTCGCAAATCCAATTAAGAAATTTTTTCAAAATTAAAAATCAAAAAATTAAATTACATATCACTTAAAAAACTCTTAATTGGTTGCTACTGCTGATGCGATTTAGTGAACACTACATACACCAATTAACTCCAAAAAACATGATCGAATTTCCATCTGCGAAGCATTGGTCAAACAAAATGAAATCGACCAATTTCTTAAACGGATGGTTACTGGGCATGAGAAATGGGTTACATATGACAATATCGTACGAAAACGATCGTGGTCAAAGCACGGTGAAGCCTCTCAAATGGTCGCCAAACGACCAGGAAGGTTCTACTGTGTATTTGGTGGGACTGGAAAGGAATCATTTATTATGAGTTGCTTCCGTATGACCAAACACAGAATTTAGATCTGTACTGTCACCAACTGGACCTTTTGAAGATAGCAATTGATGAGAAACGACCAGAATCTGCCAAAAGAAGAGGTGTTGTGTTCCATCACGACCTCTCTAGACCACATACATCTGTAGTGACTCGCCAGAAACTCATGGAGCTTGGTTGGGAAGTTTTAATGCATCCACCATATAGTCCGGACCTGGCACCAAGCGATTACCACCTTTTTCTCGCATTGCAAAATTTCCTGAGTGATAAGAAATTGGGATCAATAGAAGATTGTGAAAATCTATTACTACAACTTTTCGCCAATAAGGACCTAGACTTCTACGAGAGAGGCATTATGAAGCTACCTTCAAAATTGCAAATAATTATACAACAAAACGGTGCAAATTTGACTCCAAGAGGACAATCCGAAACATGTTAAATAAAGTTTTGAATTTCACGCATAAATAATGGATTTCTTTTTCTCCAACCTAATACATATATATGTGTATATAGAATTTAGAAACTTATTTTTGAAGGATTTTACTCAATCTATTTTCTCCAAACTTTGCACAGTTACTCATTTTTGATGATAATCAATGGTAATGTGAAAATGTGATAAAAAACTTTCTAAGGTTTTAGACAGAGAAAACGGCCAAATCGGAGTTCCTGAACAATATTAATACGAAAAGATCTACTTATTTATAATTAATTATTATTTATAATAATTATTTATAATTATAAGTAGTTTATATTAAGCAAAAAAATTAAATGTAATAGTAATTTTCCCTTCAACAAAAGATAACAAAAAATTCTCTGGTTCAAGTAGAGTTCTACCAGCATAAAGAATGGATATAAATTTTTTTTGATTTACTAGTTGAATTATTACATGTTATTTTCAACGTGTAAAAAATTATTAATATCAAAAATATTTATTTAAAATTTTTTTACAAAAAGAATTTTTAGTCAAGAAATCGTAGCAAAATTAATTCAAATGTGTATTTTTACATCAAAAATGTTGTCCCACCCCATATTCATTCCAAAGTCATCGAATTTCTAAAGGGAGCCAATTTGTTTCTGTTGTCACAGATACATCAAATCACGGAAATATAAAACTACTTCCTATAGTTTTCCGCACTTACAATCCTATTCATCTAGTACTAAATAAGAAGATCTCAACTGTTTCAATTCCTGATGAAAAATCTGAAACAATTGCCAATGAAATCATCAAAGGCACCAAAAGAACTCAATTTAAACGAAACACTATCTGTTTCTCAGCTGGTAATATCAGTCTTAATTTCAGTGGTTTATATCGACAGAGGAACTTCATCAACCAATTATTGGAAGTGGTTGCAGTACCAATATTATCTACAATAATCCAAGCGGAAGAAGTGAAGTTCTGAAATTTGACATTGAAATCTTAGTTTACAAAATATACAAAATCATCAAGATCTTTACAACCAGAACAACTGCATTTAAAAATTTTTGCGAAAAAATGGAACACGTCTACCTACCACTGAAATGTCATTTGTCAACTTGTTTTATTTTACTTTCTCCAGTAATTGATCAAATAATTGAAATATATGATCCGTTAAAAGAATATTTTGATTCGTTTGAAGACAAAACTGAGTCAGTGTTGAAGAGCTTTTTTACACTCGTTACCAACAAATTCTGGCTGTTGTTTCTCCGAAATCAATTAAAGCTAATTAATGACACTATCGGTCGGCAGTTGCAGTATTTGAGATCTCAACTGAGATGCGAATTTTTAAATCAAAATTAGCTAATCAAAGACTAGACAAAACTTTACCACAAGATGCTCGTTTGGAATTTAACAAATTAAATAGAGTTACACAGCGAATTTTATTTCCTTATTAATCAAATTTGGGTGGATAACAAGATTTCCATTTATGTCAACACGGTTGATGCCATTTTGTCACTGCAATATAATAGTGATTTAACATGCTCAGAATTCTACAAAGACGTAAATGCAAATTATGAGGCCCTTCGTAAAATTATGTCACAAGGAAAATATGTAAATGAGGAATAAATTTTAATTTATTATAGATTAATATTTATATATATATATATATATATATATATATATATATATGGAGGATTTATCTATAGGACTGGGAGGGGGCATCAACCATCTCACGCCCCTTTTGGATTCTAAATGACGCCCCCAAGATGAATTTTATAAATGTGTAGTTTTGTGTACAAGAATTAGCTGCATTATGATTAAGCTTCATCCTTAACACTGACACAAGGTCTGTGATGTAGAAGAACTAAATGGATTTGTTTGGTATGTATTGTTAACGTGTACACTGAAACATATTGCTGCTGATGCTTTGCTATTTGTAATATTACCATGTCGTGTTGTTAGACATAGATAATGCAGTAGGCTAGCAGGCATAATATTTTTGGGCAGTGAAGAATACTACTGAGACTTAAGATTTAACTTTCCACTTGCTGCTTGTACAAGTTTTGTCTGTCTAAAAATTCCAACGGGGTTAATACACTCCAGTTACCACTCTACACTACAGCCATTTATTAATATTAAATATATCCAGGGCATAACGGCACTTTTAGTTGTAAGCTGTAGCTTGTAGTAGCAGTGCTTGTACACAAGTGATTGTACATCAGTTATTTATTTTTTGGTGCTGCCTACCGCTGGAACAAGATAGCGGGGAGCGTACAAATCGTGTATATTATAGTATTTAATCAATATTAAAATTAATACGTTTAGTACTACCTTTATCCTTTTTGGCGCCCCCTGGAAGTTTTATCGGCCCTCCCACGCATCAAAATCTAAATACGCCACTGATATATATATATTATTTGTAATAAAAAGTAGAAGCTGAAATGTCCTTGAATTTTTCAAAAATGTCCCGCTTTTTTCCAAATAGCATGGTTGCCTTAATTGTTAAAGAATATAAATTGCTAATAAATGAAACATTTTACCTACGTGATCATTTTTATTATGAAACTTGTTTATGGCTTTCACTTCTCAAAGTAATAAGGATCGTTAATAATTTTTCTTGTAAATAATTCATCGATTGTCGCGCATTTATAAGACAAGTACACAATGATTATTTTTTCAACTAAATTTGAAGAATTCCGAAACTTATAAATTATAAAGTGACAGTAGTTTAATTTTATTTCTTATCTTTATTTTAAAAGTCACTCAATTTATCTTTACTTTAAAGGTTTATGGCAGTATATTGTAAAAGACACTTAGGAGATTACTTCATCATTTGTTTCTATTTCCTGCAGCAATGATATTTCCATACTGAACTAGCTACGTAACATGTCTTTCTTCTGTCTCGTTGTTTGTTTAAAGTAAACATTGTTATTGTTTTTAAAATACAACTCAATTCAATGTGGTCTTCTACTAAAAATGACTTTCCCTCAATAAATATATTCAGATATACTCCGGGGGTTTGATATAGTTATTTAGTTTGTTTTAATTCCCTTCTCCCTTTAAAACAATACACAAACAAAAAGTTATCTTTACAGTTTATATTAGTAAGTTCAATTCACATTCACCAAATTTTGAATTATATTTTTATTCTTATAATTTAAAAAATTAATTTCTATTATGAAATTTTATTTATAAGAGATTCTTTTAGCAGTTATTGAATCAACAAAATTCAACTCACATTCCGTGAAATCCATCCACAGACAAATATTAATCGATTTAAACTCTTATGTAATCCTTAAAAAAATATACACATGAACCTCATGTAACTTGTAGTGAGGTTTGAATTAGTTATGAAAAAATATGTGAATTTATATCAAAATTTTGTGGAAACTACAATTTTTAAATCGCCTTACAACATGTAGATTAAATGCATGATAAAAGACTGAATCTAATTTGTTTTAATATTCACTGAATTTAACTTGGCGCGCGTTATTGGTGCTATTAAATAAACGTTTGTGCGTGTATTCATTGATTCGTTATTATTCGTGCTACAAGCTATCAGGGCATGACGGAGATTAAATTAATTCTGGAAGTGTCGCCGAAGTTCAACGGGATCGATTCAGATTCTAATTAATTTTTCGATAAGTTTGAACTTGTATGTTCGATCCGAAGCTGCGACAAATTGGAAAAAATAGTACCGCTGCTATTTTATGATGAACCTATCGCCAACTTATCCGACGAAATCAAGGAGTCCTATACACTGTGCTAGTACATTAGAAATGTGCGGCACAATGTGCACTATCGATTAGTACTTTAAAAGTATTGATTAGCACCTCTGGGCACTGTGCAGCGAATGATTAGCACTTTTCTTTTGGTTGCTATGGAAAGGGTGACGGTTGCTAAGGTAACAACGATCGTTGCCATGGCAACGGGCTACCAACCTCCCTCCGGGGGGGGTCTCTTGAGGAGAATGCCCATTTTCCCCTACTCTTGAACGGTGCTACCAATTTTTTCTCTTAATGTCAACACACATTCAACGGTTGTAACAATTTGTCATATCGATAAAAACGAGTCACATAACTCGATAACAAACAACAACAATATTAAAAAATAACAATACTATGTTAACCTTAGTACCAGTGTTTCTTTCAGCCTCACGGTTTTGGGGGGAACATCGTTTTCTTTGGTGTGTTAGAATTTAAATGTTTTTAATTGATTACATGTGTTGGTATTGCAACTATTTAGTTAACCTTGATCAGCAAGTCAACACAAACACCAAAGGTAAAAGATTTATTAATAACTAATGCACAATATAGTATGAACGGTGACCCGACAAAATAGCGCCGACCATTGATTTTTATTTTCATTTAACTAAAGTAAAAAATAACTTCCGTTATCGAGTATAGGACAATTAACCTCTAACAACATCCAATGTTTTGCATGATTAGATTTTTTAAATAAAAGCTTATAAATTTTATTTATAAAAAATATTGAATATATTGATCAAGGAAAATTCATTGATTCAGCAAGGGAAGTAAGCCAATCAAATTTGCGGCCCTTAGACCGCTCTCAAGTAATCGAGGATCTCGCGGTAGCCAAAATATTCAGTAGCCAGTGATCAGGCTACAACCGCTAGTGCTGCTGCCCACCTGGCCAACCACCCCGGTGGACTGATATTTCATTAACCAACAACAGTCCGTCACGCACATTTGTGTATGTATGTTATATATACTTACACTGATACTGACTGACAACCACCCTACTGTACTGACACTGCGTATGTATATTTTATATGTACAAAATATGTAGACACATCAATCAGTGCCTAACCTAATATAGTGATGGCATCTCATTCAGCCAATGTTAATATATAGACAGGATGATAGAAACTCCTTTATTTTTAAATGTATATGTGTGATGTTGTTTCGCTCCATTGTTTGTATAGTATGACATTATTTGAGTATCATCACTCGAAAAAATTTGGGTGTTTATTGCTAATTATGGCTTATAATTGGACATGTTTTTAGGTGGACGTGTTAAATTTTGGGCAGTACGTTCTTCCCAGTATAGGGCTGGAAGAAACACTGCTCAGTACTCAAATTAATTAATTCATTTCTTTAACATTTTTTATATACATAAATTATGCATATCAACAAAACAAATATTATCATAGAATGTCATTCATGGGTTGTTCATTCTTGACTTTGAAATTAATTTCAACCTTTGACTTTTCAATAAAGGATGGAGACAAATGATATAAATAACAATAAAAGGGATCTAGGACATAAACCCCCGAATATAAACACCTAAAGAAAAAAACTCCCCGACAGAAAACCGATTATTTTGAATATTTTTTCTTTATTTCTTAATGTAATGTGCATAATCATCAGTAAATGGACACAGCAATGTCATTAAAAAATATATTTTCCTTTAAATATCTTATATTTTTTAAAAATAATTGGTAATTTTCTTAAATACACTCTTCAAAGCGGGTACAAAAGAAATATATATTTTTATATAGAAATAAACAACAACTATATGTAACATTTTATTATTTTCATTTTAATATTTTCAAATACATATTTTTATATCAACATAAATATTGCCGTTATTTTTTAAATTTATTTTAAGGTAAGAATTATAAATAAATGTTAAATATAAAATGATTATGCATTAAATTTGTTTTAAAAATAATATAATTAAAATTAACTTTTGATAAAACTATGTCAAGTTGTCAATAACCCATATCCTATTACTTCGAATGTTGATGAAATCGACATTCCAAATCGTTTAAAAAATGCTCAATGACCAAGATTTCTTTCTGTTTGATTCAGCTTCAGGTAATAATAACAGAATGTTTATCTTGCAACACCCGACAATCTTAAACTTTTGGAAACAAAATCTCACTGGTTTATGGATGGAATTTTCAAAACTGCTCCAACTCTTTTTTTCAACTCTATACAATTTATCCAGTACTTCATGAACGAAAAATTACCTATATTTATGAATTACTACTAAACAAAATTGAAGAAACCTATATGAAGCTGTTTCAGACATTAACCATACTAAATGTCAATTTGGAGCCAATGACAAAAGTGGTTGATTTTGAATTGGCAGTTAAGAAAAGTTTAGAAAGAATTTCCTCCGAAAGTAGGGGAAAAATGGGCGTTCTCCACCACCCCCCGGAGGTGGGGGGGAAACGGTTGCCATGGCAACGGTCGCGATCACCTTAGCAACGGTCGTGGTGACCATGTCAACGGTCGCGATCACCTTAGCAACGGTCGCGGTTACCATGTCAACGGTCGCGATCACTTTGGCAACGCTTCTCATTGGTCCACGGTTCCCTAGCAACGGTCGCGATCGTCATAGCAACGGTCGCGATCACCTTAGCCTAGGCAGCAACGGTTCCAGTTCACTTGGAAACGCTTCTGATTGGTTCCTTGGTTCCCTAGCAACGGTCGCGAAACTGGGGGCGATCGCCGGCATTCACTACAGCAACGGTGCCGGCGATCGCCGGCATTCACAAAAAAAGTGCTAATCGATCACTGCACAGTGTCCAAATGTGCTAATCGATATTTTAAAAGTGCTAATCGATAGTGCACATTTTGCCACACATTTCTAATGTGCTAGCACAGTGCTTTTTAAGTTGCACATGTGTAAAAGTACAAAAATCAATACATGAAATTTTTTAAAAGTACTAGTGTCAAAAATCGATGATATTTTTTTTTTGAAAGAAAAAAAAATTTTTTTTTCACAGAACGGCTGTCAAAAATTTGCCACTTAGTGGCTCGCGGTCCGTACCATATAAATTTGAATAGATTGATCAAAATTATATTTATATAACAAGGTTTTTTTCTTCGGTATTGTGATCTGATTTTCTTGGACACTGAGTACGACTCCTCGAGCATGAATAACCAATGTCAATCCACCAGTTAGACATATGTAATTGTGTTCATGGTCGATCAA
>MQRK01226800.1:1977-14974 GCA_001938485.1 Girardia tigrina
ATATATATATATATATATATATTTACATTTTTTGATCACACCGAATACATATATTTTCTCGGAATTACCCATTTTAGAAAACTAAATTCGATTTTACTTAAAATTTTAACTTTACTAAATTTTTTAGAGTTATTTTAATCAATTTACTATTTCTTTTAGAAAGAAACATCTTCTTTAATTAAGTCTGTTTAAGTTCGATCAAGATGTAAATTATCTCGACCATTGCATATTTCCAATCAACTCATATTCGATGCGTAGTCTATGACAGAAGCGCTCTTTTTCCAATTCCGTTATGGAACCATACAGATGCTGCCTGTGAAATGTCTCCAAAAACGACCAATTATTGTGAAGGATTTCACAACACTTTATTTCATTGTAGTCATCCTACTGTATGGTATCTGTTCGATGGTTTACGGCGAGATGTGACCAATCATAAGATAACATCAGCCAATGCTGAATCTGGAATTGCTGAGCAAAAGAAGAAAAAATATCAACTTTTACAAGAGCGTATTACTTCTGTGGTGCAAAATTATTTAAATGAACCTGATAAACTTAAATATTTACGTACACTTGCAAATTTGGCTTTTTGATGAATCATAACTTATGATTAAAATACAATAAAACCTAATTACTATTTTCTTCTTATTTACTATTTTTATTTCTTACTATTTTCTAATTTTTCAAAAATTTTGTATTTTAATATGGTCTCTTGTTCCATTCTTTTTATTAACTTACTTTATATATATATATATATATATATATATATATGTAACCATGGAATTTAGAAACCTGTTTTGGAAGATCTTTTACTCAACCAATTTTCATTAAACTTTGCACACTTACTCATTCTTGATGACAATAAATGACAATAAAAATTTGATCGAAAAAAACTTTTTAAGATCCCAAAGTGGGAAAATTCGAAGTTCCCGAACAATATTAAATGAAAGATATCTATTTATAAATTATAAGTAGTTTATATTGATTTTTAATGTGTTTTTTTAATTTAAATTTTTTTTAAATCTTAAATTTTTAAATTTTAAAAACTTTGTTGGCAAAGTACAGTTATGTCTGCATAAAGAATGGATATAAAAAAATTAATTTTTTGTTGATTTACTAGTTTCCGGTCTCCGCTGAACCTATAATGGCGATTTTCTCACCCAGATGGAAGTTTGTGTGCTATTATATTTGTGATAACTGATTTATCGAACATAATTTTGAAAAGTTAATGTAACAAAATAATCTAACAAAATTTAAATTTATGAAATAATAAATAGACTAAATTTTAAGTAAAAATAATTTCAAAAGTCTTTAAATTTAGCATATTCGATATTTTAATTATTAACAACCAAAACTAGTAAATAATAAAATTCCAATATTTGCGAAGTGTTTTAATCTTTGAATTGTAAATTAGGAAAGTAATTTTGAAGAAGTTATTTAATATTGTAATTTAATAAAATGTTAATATGAATCTTTATAATTGGTAATTTTTGAAAATGCATAAATTTACCATAGTCCAGTCTTAAATAATACGAAATGTAAAAATGAAGCTAAATCAAATTTGGAAATGAATTAATAATAAAAAGACATCTTGCAGTGACTGTATTTGATTTGTAAACTGATTCGAGAGTCTCAGTGACTTATTTTCTAATTTCAATTTTTTTAAATTTAAAAAGAAAAAGTTTGATATCGAAATGAAATTCAGAGCAAAAGACATTTCAGCTCTAATAGATTGTTTAGCATTGAGCGAATGTGTTCTTATATTGACTGTCACCAGTCTCGAATCTGGTGCAGAGACATTATTTTGACGTTAACAGATAGTTAAGTATAAGTAAGCGATTTTCGCTAAATCTTTTGAGCAGCTAAAAATTTTGGGTCAATTTTTGGTAGTTAATTGTAAATTTTGATAATTGTTTTATAACAATGTTTTTATTTTCTGTTTTATCCTCTTTTAGCAACTTGAAATAGTCATTCATCTTGTATTTTATTATCTTTAAAATATGAACTTTCATATGCACATAGATGATTTATTGGCAAAACGTTTTTTTCTTGTGTAGCAGTTGACGTGTTATGTAAATATAATAAAATAATAAAAATAAATTATATTCACCTTTATTTAGGACAGTCAATTTCAAAATTCAGACGACAAGAAACATAAAACTAGCAAGTAACATCTCTTTTATATTTTATAAAATTATTTGTTATGCTCTAAGTTGGTAAACTAGGTTAGCACTACTAACTCAATGAAGTTAAAGTATCAAACATTAAGTCCTTTTCGCCAAACTTAGTTGCTTCGTCAGAAAAAAAAGACAGTGATATACTAATATTTATCTATCATGCCAAAATAATAATCATTGGATTATTATGTAGTTGCTAAATCATAGAAATACTTTAAATAAAATAAAGTTTAAATAAGAAATTTAGAATTTCAACATCGTTTTGTTTATTAGTTTAAGAAAAAATCTCAAAATAATTTCCATTATTTTAATTGTTTCTGTGATCGTTCGGTTAACTTAATGATCATATCTCAAAAGAACTTGGATAATCTTGAATCTATCAACTTTAAAATTTTTTCAGCTTGTATAAATATCTTTTTATGGAGCTCAACTTTAATAAATCTGAAAAGATAATAGTTAGATCTAGCAAATTTGAGTGAGTTGAGAGGATGCAACAAAATGTTAATGTACAATTCTTGGAGTCTCTTGTAAAATAGGAACAACATAAACCTGGAATCGACATGTTGCAGATGTATACATATATTTTTAGTGTTTTCCAAATTTCGATTTAAATTAATAATGAGATATGTGTTATGGGCGTAACAATTTTTTAATTATTTTAATTTACTATTTTCTTTGAAAATTTATTGATTACACAATCATCAATTAAACTATTGAGTAACTTTCTTTTTTAAAATCATTTGTTCTGATTGTGAAGAATATTTTAAATTTGGTATGTTGAGTTTAGTATTTGGAAATGTGTTTCTCCAACCCAGATGGAAAATTGATATTTTGGATGTTCGCGATGAATAGATATTCAAGCTAATTAAAATTTTAAATTATAGCATAATATATTAAAAAACTTTTAAAATATTAAATTGTTTCAAATTTTAATATCAAAAATTTAAATAAAGTACTTTAGCTAATTTTAAATTGATTAAATAAATGTTTTTTTTCTTTAAATAAAATCATTTTTAAAATTAAATTAATGTTTAGATAAAATTATTACCAAATTATAAAATTAAAACTTTAAAAATAAAGTCTGAAAATCATTTAAAATGAAAATTTGTTTGAGTAATTGTTTATTAACAAAATTTATCAATTTAGAAAGATGTCTGTGGTGATGTCATTCCTCATCACATTCAGTAATATTGAACTCCAATGATGTCAAATCTTATGACATAACTAGAGTTCAAATTCCGGTGATTTCATATGTCATGACATCACCGGAATGTGCAATTGCAAGGTCAATTTCAATTGCATGAACTGACCCCGGGGCATATTATATAATATTGCCTTCATATAAAAGGGGGAGATTTCCAAATTTAAATGGTTATTTTACCCAATCTATATTTAATTTAAATATATTTTTATTAGCTGAATTTGTGTTCTTTACAATGTCAAATTATGAAAGTTTTGCTGAGAATTGTTCAAAAGACAACTCAAATTGTGATGAAAATAAAGTTTTGAAACTCCGCATTGGTGTTCTTAACACTGATAACCATTAATATGCCGAAATAATCAGACAAAATAAGTTTAATCGGCTTAATTTTTTATTATTTATTTTACTTTTTATTATTCTGTTTTTTAAGAACATCAGACACTGAAACAGAATCAAATCGTTCAAACAGGACCAGCGGCATAAAATTTCCTCTTAGAGGATTTAAAGTATGTCATCTATGATGTCTTAATCAAAAAAATCTTATTTCTGAAAGGTTAAAAAATCAGAATCAAATACAGCTTTCACTTTTTTTGATATATTTCTTATGAACATAAATAAAGTATTAATGTTTCAATAAAACGTTTTAAATTATATTATTTATTATAATAAATTTATCATACAAACTGTTTAACATACAAACAAGTACCTTCTATGTTTTAAATGTATATTTCATCTTTATAATAAAATAAACAAAATATATTTCTACAGTGGCGTAGCAACTGTTATTGGCGCCCGGGCGGTCCTAAGATTTGCTGCCCCTAACTCTAACCCATTATTCGGAACTCTCAGTTACTGTTTTTACTAAAAACTAAATAGAGTTTCAAAATATTTACTTTAATTTCATATTTTTCTTGCAATATTCTCATACTAAAAATTACCAAGTAACGAAGTCATTTTAAAATTTACAATTTTATTTACAATTTACAAGCGAACTTTTCGCACTTTCATTTCTGCAAATTTATTGATAACAGTATCAAAATTCAGTTCAGCAGCAAGCTCCCTCTCAATGGAGAGGACTGCCAAGTCTGTAAGCCTTGATTGACTCATTGTAGATCGGAGATAGTTCTGAATGAGCTTTAATTTGGAAAACGAGTGTTTGCAGCTGGCAACGCTAATAGCCCGGGTAAGAAAGATGCGCAGCAAAATCACAATATTAGGGACGGAGTCTCCAAGATATCTCTGTATGAAGCTCAAAAGTTCTAAAGGTCCGTCGATTCTGTTATTTCCTGAAGCTCGGATAAAATACTGCAGTCTTCTTCTTTCGGCTAAGAATTCCTCTTTCTCCACCTCGTCTTCTATTTCACCAAGGTGGCAATCGTAATTATCATCAAAGAGATTCGATGGTGCAATAACAGTATATCTGTTTGCAATATCATGAACTTGTTGAAATCTTGAATATTTTTCGTCTATCAACCTGTCTACGACAGACAGCATTTTCCGTCTCAACTCAGCATCAAATGTCATCGCTACAACAGTCGATCCTTTTGGAATTGGTTCATTTGTTAGCAAAGTATGACCCTGTGCTCCGTGAACATTTAGTAAAAGTTAAACTTGGAAAGAATATCATCACTTCCTATTTGTCACCAGAGGTTCAAAATGAATTTGTGAGCATCATAGCACAAAAAATTCTCTTCTTGACCTGTGCTATGATTTTCTTTCTCACCTGCTGTGCTAAAATGCTCACAAATTCATTTTGAACCTCTGGTGACAAATAGGAAGTGATGATATTCTTTCCAAGTTAAACTTTTACTAAATGTTCACGGAGCACAGGGTCATACTTGGCTAACAAATGAACCAATTCCAAAAGGTTTCCACTATTTTCCAGGTCTACGTCTTCGTGAATGTTTCCTCGATGGTCCCTGTTGGGTTCTTGATCAATATTATAATTCATTAACACCAAAAATTTATTAATAACACAATTAACAATTATTCAAACAATTTTTAGTTAACAATTTTTGTTTTAATAAAAATTTTTGTTTTAATAAAAATTGTTTGTAGAGGAACTTTTCTATCGTTTTCTTTATGACCAGATTCTTATATAAAAATATGAAATTATAAATATAAATAATTGATAAGTTATTTTAAAATTGAAAATTTTAATTCTATTTATTTTGAAAATTTACATTCCTTATTTTTAAATTCAAACCAACAAAATTTTGTTGTCATATTTTTACTAAATTAACCATAATGATTTTTTATTATTTTAGAATTAGTTTAATGTTATTTCTCTCTTTTTTTTGAAACATTTCTAATTAATAAAGATTTTAACGTTTTATTTTTTATCAATATTTAAAAATTTTATTATTAATATTTTAAAGCATTTTTACCTACAATTATTTTAAATACTATACAATTTAAATACCAAAAAATAATTTATAGTATTTTACAGTTATTTACAATTGTTTATTATTATTATGATACGTTAATGATAAAAGTCAATTAAATTTTTTTTACAAAACTGTTTAGAATAACTTTTAAAATTATTACAACCTATTTTATCCTTGTATTTATATATATAATCAGACAATATATATATATATATATATATATATATATATTAATCAATTATTTAAAAATCCATTATTTCCAAATTAATTTCATTTTAAGTTTTTTACTCTACAAATAAAATTCGATTATTTTCGAAAATAACTTTTTAAAATTAATTACGATATATTTTTACATTATAAATGTTTAGAAAACTTTTGATTTTAAATATTTACTTATTTCGAATATTATTTATAAAAAAATATTTATTCAAAAATTTAAAGAATGAGCTTGTCCTTCACAGCTCCTTAGTGCCAGGTTTTGCAAGGAGAGAAATCTGATGATGTCCAGTAATCTAGCTAGAATTTCTCGCAATTTCCTAATCTCCTTCTCAATTAATTCTTCCTCTACTTTGTTTATTGCCTTTCCTTTAGCGAACCGGATCTCTAGCTCCTTCCACTTGAGGAATACCTGGGCATGTGATGCGCTAACTTCGTGTTCATGAACTTTAGGATTTAATTTCCACCAGTTTTTAAAGCCTTCTTCAGCAGAAAAACTAGACAGCCCAACTGAAAACACTCTGCAGCAAAAGCAGAACAGGCCCTCCTTTGAAGGAGAATACACCATCCATGTTCTCATACTTTTCTCTCCGTTCCGTAGATCACGAAAAAACCATTTTTTGGTTAGCTTTCTAGTGTCACCTTGTGTGCTTGTGCTTGGTCGTGGTACTTCTTTGAATTGACAATGAAGGTGCTGCATAGAAGTATATCCTTGACGAACAAGCATAGCGCGAATTTCATGGCTAATCTTAACCGGCCAAAGACCAATGTCAGTAAAATCACTAACAAAGTCTGTTTTTAGAGTGATTAATTGTAGCATTTCTTGTGCTTCAATTTCTCTCTCACAAACTTCTGCATCAAAGCCACCTTCGCATTCCACAGTAGCAGTATCGACTTCAATTGTAGCATTAGCAATATAAAATTAATCTCCAATCTCTATTGGATTGTCATCCTCTGTTTCCATCACTTTTTTCGTAGGCGATGAGGTCCTTTGGATGAATTTCAACATTCTTCATTCTTTTTGACTCCTCTTCCACAGCTTTTTTCTTCTTACGGAATGTCGCCCCGCTCTGTTTGACTCTTTTCATTACTGTTGTGGCCTCTAATTTTACAAGAAAACATAAAGTTAGATAGCTAAAAAATAATTATTTGATAAAAAATTAAAATAATTATTTTATTAAAAGAATTTGGAATATTGTTTATGTAATTTTTTCTTTTTTAATGCGGTAAAATAAATTCGTTTGTTTTTTTTAAATTCTGTTTTTTATTATTTAGTAAATAATTATTTTTTACCAAAATAATTTGACGTTTTCTTGGGAAATTAGAGACCGCAATAAAAATTTCGCATTAGCGAAAAAAACGAGTCCTTTTAAACGATGAATTGGTTTTCCCGCATTAAATAAGAATAAATACATATGCAATATCCAAATTTTTTTAACAAAATTGATTTTTTTAATTTTCAATTATTTTTCAATTTCATAAAAAAAGTCAAATTTATTTGCTAAAAAAGTAATTATTTAATAAAAAATTAAAAATATAAAATTAAAAAAAATAACGATTTTGTTTTACGGCAAGTATTGCATAAGTATTTTTTTCTTATGTACTTTTTTTATAAATTATTGGGTACAAGTTGTGCTGAACAACAATTAGAATACTTGGACAGCGGATATAAACGATTAATTAATCAATTAATTGTTTATTTTTTAACGATTAAAATGTTTTTAGCATAATCAAAATTTTCATTTACTTCTTTACTATATAACTACATACTTTATACATGCTTTTGAAATTAAGCACAAATTCACAGACATACAAAGTAAGAAAATGCAGTCAAATAAAATCTAATAACCGGAAGTATTTAACTGAAATACAAAAATCAAAACATTGTCATATAACGGTAAAGAATTTGTGCATATCTGGTAAGAGACAAATCTTCCAGCCCATTGCAGTTTTCATTAAATTAGTTCATTTTAACATTCTATTATGTCCAGCATTTCTGGTAAGATTTTTTTTCGTTTTATTTTATACATAATATTTCTCCCATTCACAAATGCCGCCCCCAACAGTTTAATTTATCATTTTATACTCTCGTCAATGTTTATGTAAATAACCTCTTCTTTACTTATTTATTCGAACTAACAATTTTTTTCTTATCAATTACCATTCCTAACATTCAAAATGACCAAAGAAATGATTTTCAAATCACGAACAATTTGCTATTAATATCCAATAAAAACTCGAAAAAATAAAATTTTGATTTTATTTTAACATCAATAATTTTTGTTTTGTTCTTTTCGGTTAACAAATCTTTTTATTAAGCCACGAATATTAAATTAAAATCAGATTTTATATAGACCTTTTAATTGACCTTTTAACATTTAATATGTGATCTTTTAACCTCTATTTATCATTTTCATAAAAAAATATTTATTTTTTAAAGCTTGATATCATATAAATGCTGTCAACAGTTGCATTAATATTTCAGAAGGCTAATTTTCCATCTAATTTTAAAAGAGGAGAAAAATGGAAAGAAGTGAAAAAAGTATGTTTTAGTAACTTTACTTGTGGTACAAATATATTTTATTCCAGATTGAAAACTTCTTTATGCTTGGCTCACCTCTTCCTGTCTTTCTCGCTTTGAGAGGTTTTAAGCCTCATAATCTGAAAGACTATTGTAAAATTTTACCCAAAGAAGTTTGCAAAAATATTTTTAATATTTATCACACTTCAGATCCAATTGTAAATGATTTAATCATTTGTGTATTTTTTTAAAAAGATTCACTTAGGCATATAGACTAGAACCATTATTACACAAAGAATATTTTAATATTGATCCCGTTCATTTACACTCATTAATACCAAATGATGAAAATTCAAATTATCTAAATCCGAAAAAATCAGTAAAGTTTTGAACAATGTTTTTTGTCTTAGTTTATTTTTCGTAGAGAATTCTAAATTTACCTTATATACAAGTTCCAACACCGACAGAAAGTGAATCAAGCATATCAAACGAAGACAGTGATATTGAACCGAATTCAAGAGACATAGGATCTAAAATTACCAGTACATTCAGTAAGTTATTTTTTATTTAAATCTTTTGTTAAAACTTCTTTTGGATTTCATAATCCTAAGAAGTAAAATCTAAACCCAAACCTGTTCCCAAAATAATTATAATTACCAAGCTCAGAAAGAATGTTAATTAATGGTTTCTTTTGATATTTCTAGTTTATTTACAAAGGTTCATAGGTTGAAACTTAAAAAAAAATAATACTTACTGTTGGGTTCTTGATCAATATTAGAATTCATAACACCAAAAATTTATTAATAACACATTTAAAAATTATTCAAAAAATTTTTGTTGTAATAAAAATTGTTGTTTTTAATAAAAATTTTTGTAGAGGAACTTTTCTAACGTTTTCTTAATGACCAGATTCTTATATAAAAATATGAAATTATAAATAAAAAAATTATAAAATTATAAACTGATAAGTTATTTTAAAATTGAAAATTTTTAATTCTATTTATTTGAAAATTTACATCCTTTTTTTTAAATTAAAAACCAACAAAATTTTGTAGTCATATTTTTTACTAAATTAATCATAATGATATTTTATTATTTAAGAATTAGTTTAATGTTATTTCTCTTTTTTTTTGAAACATTTCTAATTAATAAAGATTTTAATGTTTTATTTTTTTCAATATTTACAAATTTTATTATTTTTATGATACGTTAATGATAAAAGTCTTAATTAAATTTTTTTTACGAAACTATTTAGAATAACTTTAAGAATTATTACAACCTATTTTATTATTGTATTTATATATACTTTTTTAATCAATTATTTAAAAATCCATTATTTCCCAATTAAATTCATTTTAAGTTTTTTTTACACTACGAATAAAATTCGATTATTCTCGAAAATAACTTTTTAAAATTAATTACGATATTTTTTACATTATTAGAAAAACTTTTGATTTTACTTTAGGAAAGTTTAAAAAAAACTTTTGATTTTAAATATTTACTTATTTCAAATATTATTTATAAAAAATTATTTATTCAAAAATTTAAAGGATGAACTTTTCGCATGAGTCCTTCACACTTACTTATCACTTTGTATCATATGTAACATTTCTAGCTAAGAAGTAGGAAAAAGTTCAGTAGAAGGAGACGCATAAATATTAGGTTTGAATTTGTGTCTAGCATTTTTGCGCATTATTAATCGTCAATTATAATTAAATAAAAATTCTGTAACTAATTACTATTAGTTTTTTATTTGTGAGTTTAAACAATTTATAATAAAACATTAAAAATAAACTATGAGGGAAAATTCTGAATATTGTAAGTTTGTTGTTTGTATGATGTTTAGATTAGTGACTCTCATACTCAGATGGGATTGATATGTTATTGATTAATTCTTTAAATCTAATGAGCTTAATGTTTAAATACTAATTAATTAAAAATTTTATAATTATAAATTTAAATAATATTTTTAGTAAACGATTTAAACTTATTAAATATAATATAATTTAAAAACTAATGTTTATTTTAAAAATTACTTAATGCATTTCATCCAATAAAATTTTGAGAAATTAAAAGTTTTATATTTTTTATCTCATGAATTAATTTTAAGATTTGAATATAGCTACAAAAACATATTAATCAAGAACGATGCTTCCCGCAAATTGTGGTGCTGAAAATTCGTCTGTTTGTGTTATTAATAAATGTCTACACATGAACTGTGATGTGACTAATATAAATTAAACACATTTTTTAGAATTCTTTCTTTTTTTGTGTTAGATTTCGTAAATTAATTAAGACTTAATTTTAATGTTAATTTGGTTTTTGGATAATTTTGATTTTGGATCCTTTTAATTTTGAAAAATTCTGGTGGTAATTTAATTGTGTTATTTGTTGTATTATTTCAACAAAGGAACTTGAAATCCTCCTAACCCCTAACTCTAGCCCTAAACCTAACCATTTGTTGAAATTAATTCTGCATCCCTGTTATTCTATGATTAGAAAATTTTGAATTTTACAAAACTTTCTGAGGAAAAAGATTAGACAGTAAAGGATTAAGTAACAAGATTATCTATTAAAGTTTTATATATCTTTTGTAAGTGTTGTTCATTGTTTTGGTAAGAATTTTATTAAAGGATTATTGTAATCTTAATTTATTCAGTTTCGTTATACTCTTTTATTACTTTACTAATTTTTTAAAGTGTTTTCAAGTGGTATACATAATGTTGGGTATTAAAAATCTTTAATATTAAATATTTACTTTTTAACACAAATCTTTATTCTTTAATCTTTAATCTGTAATCTGAAATATTTAATCTGACTCCAATTAATCAGAAAGGACTTCCAACATAAATATATAGACAATGAACACAAATTCTTTTATAAAACTTTATTTCAAATAACAAAAATTAACAAGTCAAAATAATAATAATAATAATTCAATTCTTGATGACAGAACACAAACACAAACAATATTTCGTACGAGTTAACAGATTACAGTAAAAACTGTGAATCTGCAAAACGAACGACAGTTTATTAATCAAATAAACCTCTTTCTCCCATACGGGATATTTATGGTTTTTTAAAAAAAAAGAAGAATATTTTAAAAAGAATAATAAATAATAAAAATAATTATATATAATGAGTTTACTTGCTTCCTTTTGTTTTTGATGAGAGAATTTTTTGGGTAAACTAAACTAAATTTGCTAGTGTTTATATAGTAGTTTTCATCAGCCTTGAAAATTGATAAAGTAAAACAAAGACTAAAATATTTCTAATTTTCAATTCCGACTTTTGTTAAACTAAATATTATTTTATTTAAAATTAATAATTTTACCAAAAGAAATATTTTAATTTTTTTCTACATAAAATTTTGTCAAAAGTGTTCATATGTATATTTCGGAACCATAACAATAATAAATATTGATAATAAAAGTTTCTGAAACCGCATTTTAATAATATACATTCATTTAAATTCTAGGAAAATTTAGTCAAAGGAAACTGATCCTACCAGCTGTGGATGAACTTCAGTTGAAATTTAGTTCCTTGAAAAATTACTCGGTTTTCAGTAAGAGTTTTATTCATGTTTTCAAAATTACATTTTAATTCTCAGAGCGCATGAAAATGTTTTTAAATATTTTGAAGGGTGTGGATGAAAGTGAAACTTCTATTTTTGATGAAACAGTCTCTTCCATTGGATATAAAGAAAATGAACTGCTAAAAAATCGTTTGGATTATACTCTAGGCGATGCAAGTGGTCTTAACTCATACATATCATTGCTAACCTCTCACACTGGTTACTGGGAAGAAGAGAACCTAGTAAAATTTATTATTGATCAAATGATAAAAGAATGTTAGATTTTTGATCAAGTAAAAGAGATCCGTAATCCTTGCCGTATAACTCAGTTCTTATTGCCAGAAACACTATTTTGTTATTTAATATTTTTAACAAGATTTATCAGCAAAACTGTTGATTGCTTTGTCAGTTACATCCCATTGTCATAGAAAATGTTTTTAAAGAAACTCAAATACTCCAAATTGACAACGAAAATAGAGCATTTATAATCATTTTTAATAAGAATTGCTACTTAGCTGAGACTTGTAAGCCTTTTGAGTATGTGCATTCTTCTTAGACTATAAAGACGGAAAATAAAAATAATTAAATTGAAAATGTATTTGTAAATAAAATAAAAGTAATAAATAATGCTGTTTTAATTTTAATTTGTCTTCTAGAGTTGTACTGAGTCGTCAATTTTGTCAATTAAAATTAGTAAAAAAATTACTAAAAATAAATAAATTATCCACAAAATTTTATCATAGATTTATTAAAAGATTAATTAGATTTTCAGAGGTTAGTTAAACTATATGTTGAGTGTATGGTGATATCATCCAAACAACAATCACGACACGATCAGTCATAACGATAAGTGTTGTGATCTTAGTTCACTAACATATTTATATATAAATAAAATTATATATATATATATATATATATATATAT
>MQRK01226806.1:22448-33365 GCA_001938485.1 Girardia tigrina
ATGTTCAATCAAAAATATTCTCTCCTCCGTTGACAAAACCATTTTCAATTGGAATTAACTTCGCAATAAATTGACTTTCGTCAATGATTAGATTGAATATCAAAATGATATTTTTTCTTTAAAAAATTTAAAACGCTCAGTGTCAAGGTCAAAGTGTGTAGGTATGTTTTTTGTTCACGAATCTATTTCATAGTTCGATTTCATAGAAATTTGCATTTAAAAAGTCTGCTACAACGCTGATTATCTAAAAATAAACCAGACAATGAAAGGTGCACAGTGACTTTCTGAACGCACTGTACAATAGATATCCATCATGAATTATGTTTCTTTCTTTCACTTTCACCGATACTTAAAACTTAATATATTTCCAGTCATTCTTTATTTTATAAAACTTGGAAAATATCCAATATTTTCATATACAGATCAAATTATTCAGATCAAATGTTAGGAAAAAATGGATTTTAAGCTGGATAATATTATCATATTTTGTGTAAGCGATTCTGTGAAATGCAAAATAAAAATAAAAGTATTTTAACAATGATATTATGAAACTTTTTCCCCTATAATTATATTTATTTCATTAGAAATTTGTTATATATTTGCAATTCAGTCTCTTTCACCTGTTCAACATCTGTGTTTTTGCAAATTCTATTTTTTGACGATAATTCCACAACCTTTTCCTAAATATATCCACAAATTCTATTTTTAAATTTGGTCAATCAAACGCAAAATTTCCGGTTTAATTTAAAATAGATTATTCGATTTCGGGGAAGGGTTAAATCTAATGTCTTCAAATATAAATAAATTATAGCAAATAAAAATAAATAAAATTTTAATGATTTTTATTTTTTTAAAAAAATTTTAGCCAGTGATTTTAAATTTTTATAATATAAATAATTAATTCAATGAGTATATTTGTAAATACCGTATACATAATAATGTATCGTATGTATGATAATTTCCAGAATTAATTTTTATAATGTCGATATTCGACAGTAAACGATAAATGAAGGAAATTATTTTTTGTTTTTAATAGTATTTAAAAAGAATTTTTATGTTAAATTGATTTTCAATAACTTGAATAAATGTGAGGCTCTTTGAAGGGTTCCGTGTGGCCCCTTTTGAAATTACGGGAAAAGTTAACAATAACATCAATATTTGATTATTGGTGACTTGTTTAGTTTAAAAAAAATCTAGATGTTAGTCAAAAAATGATAAAAGTATTAATAATTTTTTTCGCCAATCCACTCTGAATTCTCGTTCTCTAAATATAAAATACATATTACAATGACTAATCACCTTTCAGTATTTTTTTTAGAATTGAGATGGTCTATCATTGAAAACAAAATTTAAATTAATATTTGATATGTATCATTCATTTTATTGTTATTTTTAATTATTTTCATGCCTTTTTTATTGAATTTTTATCCACTATTTTAAATATCCACTATTTTTGTATCTATTATCTCTAAGTACTTTAAGTGCGGCTCTTGAAAATATATAAACCTCGATGGCGGCACCTATTGACCTCATACGTGGATACCCGTGGTATATAGAGTAAAATAATTTATTTTAATAAATGGGGGATAATTATTTTAGTAGTAACATATGTTAGTTGCGTTTATATCGTTTTAAAAATAAGAACGTAATAAATTGTTTGGCGAGATGAATTTTTAACTAACTTCTCATAACTTGATTTATTGTTATATATTGTTCCATTTTCAGAAAATCAACTTTTTTCTTAGTTCAATTTAGAAATTTAACGTAGTTGAAAGATATTCAAACTTATCAACCCTCGAGGTGTCCCAAATATTTCCCTTCTCGAAATATTTCCCTTCTCGAATGTATGTCATACGAAATTTTAATAAAATATAAATAATTTTTTTTGTTTATTAAAACAAAATATTATAATATATTTATATTTTATATTATTGCATTTGTTTTGTAAGTCCCTTAACGTTTTTAAATAAGTATATATTTTAAGTTTTATTAAAATAATATTAAAGAATTGCAAAATTATTTTAATTATTATATCAAATATTTTATGAAATTAATGTAACTTTTGAGACCCTCCTTCGTTGATTGTACTCTTTCATAAGATCATTTAGAATTCGTTTTTTTTGTATATTTTTATTATTTTTGTATAAATATAATTTACCAGTTAAAAAAATATAATTTAAAATGTCAAATATGGATTTTCCTATTGAAATATACATGTAACAATTTAATGCAATTGCACATGAGTGTATAAATAGAAAGTATATCAATGTGAACATTATCTCTAAACTAATATTTTTTTATATGTATTCTTATAAAATAACTTCGAGATGCAAAACAGAAAAGACAATCTGTTAATCTGTTGTTTTTTTCTCAAGATTCATCCATCTATTCTTAATTGATTCGTGTCTCCATAAAAGGTTTCATCACGATACACTTTTTTTTCTCTTCGATGATTGAAAATGAATTCAAGTATAAAAGAATGAAGAACGAAAATGAAAATTTTTCCAGCTGCTTTTGAGGGACTGATTCCCAACAAAGTCTATCTTTATTTAATATTGATTTGTTTGTTTTAATGCTACTTCTTGAGTAATTATATAAATTATGAAAGATTCTATGTAGAATTTTGGAAAAATATTTTTATAGAATTTAATATCAAATTCCTAAAATGACAATTTATTTACAACATTTTTTACAATTTTATAATAAAATTTAAAAAAGAAGAATTTTTAAAACAATATTTAAAAATAATATTATATTTATTGGTTAAATAATTAATCAACTCCCCAAAGTAATTGAATCGAATGATTAGATTAAATAAAAATATAAATAAATAAAAATTTCTGACCGGCCATGAAGCTTTGATTGCAAAACCATAACTTGGCATATTTTCCGGTTTAAAGTTCATATCTGAACTGCCCCATGTTTCCGTTTCTCTAGTTCCGTAAGCGCAAGGACCGGAATACGGTTTCGGATTCGTCAACGACACGTGAGCTTGATAATACTCCAAACATATTTTAAATCGCTGATTACAAGGATCAGGGCACTTTCCATAAGTCTGTGAATTTCCACAACATTTCCCATCCAATCGTCTATACGAATACGTTTGATATTTTGTGATTTTCAACGCAAATTGAGTTTTACTTTCGACAAGAAAGAAAAAAACATAAAGAAAAACGATAAAAATTTCCAGTTTTAAAAGCATCATAGAAAAATTAGTAATTGTATGCAAAGAAACAACAAGAGAATGTTCTGTAAATCCATTCGGATTTGATTGGGCTCTCTCTTGCTAGAGGAAATAAACGCCGTTTGCTTTTTTGGTCCAATAGAAAATCAAATCTGAATGGAAAACGCAAATCTCTTTAGTTTTAATAATGCATTTATAATTGAAAATAACGAGGAAAAAAGGAAAAGGCGATTATATCATTTATAATATTCTATCATACACAACAATCTCTATATTTGTACGAAATTGTATCGTAATTACATTCATATTTTTGTATTTTTTTTGATATATCGAAATTTATGGCAGAATCAAGCGAAACCTTTTAGTAATAGATTATGGATTTCGGTTAACAATAATATTTATTGGTTTGACCAAAAAGTCATTGCGTTTTTTACTAAAATATTTATTATCAAAAAATGATATGGATGCACAAATATTTTTACATGATATACTGTCCATTATTTTCAATCACATTCTTCCACCTTTCCGGTAGCTTCATTATTCTTGATTCATAAAAATATTTGCCTTTGTCAGCAAAAAAGCCGTTTAGGAACGATTTGATGTCATCATCACTGGCGAATGTTTTTCTGTTTAAGGAATTCTGCAGTAATCTAAATATGTGAAAATCCGAAGGCGCCAAGTCTGGAGAATACGGTGGGTGCGGCAAAACCTCAAAACCTAGTGATCGTTTTAGCAGGCTCACCACGTTTTGTCCATGATCGTCGGCGTTCCACATTGTTGTAAACAATCCATATTTCGTCACCCGTAATCAAGCGCTTCAAAAATAGATCACTTTATTCTCGTTTCAAAAGGGAATCGCAAATGTCTATACGTTTCACCAAATGAATTTCTTTCAGTTCATGTGGTAACCACATATCGAGTTTACTGACGAATCCAAGTTTCTTTAAATGACTTCCAACACTTTATTTTGATATTTCCAGAGTCTATGCAACTTTTCTTGGCGTCATATGTGGATTAGATTTTATCAGTGCTGCTATTTTGTCGCCATCAACTTCAACTGGTCGACCGGAGCGTGGTGCATCTTTGAGATGAAATTTTTCAGAACGAAATTTAGAAAACCAGTATTGATACTGTCGAAGTTTTAAGGAGTCACTACCATATACAAAACATATCTTCTTATGAACTTGCACAGCGGTTTTCCCTTTGTGAAAATAATGCAACAAAACATGACGAATATGCTTATTTTGATTTTCCATTTCGAATTGACGGTAAAGTAATAAATTAAAACAAAATCAATTAATATTTTGTATAAACCTAGTCTGAAAATTAAGGTTTCAGAATATATAATTGAATTTAAATTTTATCACATCGTTTTATATTTGAACCTTTTTATTAGGACGTACTCAAAAACGCAATGACTTTTTGAGCAACCCAATATAAACATAGATTATTAACCATAATGGAAATGTTTTTTTATATCTTAGGGGTATAATACTTAACGTGTTTGAGATATTTGTTTTATGAACAGACAAAAATATATTGTAATGAAATTTAGTATATTTACAATCGCTTACAATCGCTCTGTAAAACAGACAACTCATTTTATTATTTGATATACCGAAATATTTGGCAGATTTACAAGCGAAACTTTCTAGATTATGGATTTCGGTTTACGATATTATTTATTTTAAAATTAAGTAATAAAGTGAATTTCATAGGAATATATTTTTGTCTGTTTCTAAAACAAATATTCCCAACGTATTGAGTATTATACATCTTAGACAAAGAATAAGATACAAAAAATAAACATTGGCATTATCGTAACATCAGGAAAGGGTTGGATAAACTAGATTTGTAAATTAACATTTTATAAAATTAATTTATATTTGCACTATATTTTATGGATTTGAGGTCTCAATTTGAAATTTTTAGATAGGTTGAGGAGAATCATAGAATTAAACCCTTCTGATTTGGATTATGGTTTTATAAATAAGTAAGTGTCAAAACCCGGATTAATGAGCAATCACAATCAAGTTGATCGAGTAAAGTTCTTGACCATTGGTTATTTTGTAAGAATAGAATGTCTTATGTTTGTAAAGATGAATTTTCTGTTCTACAGATCGATTCGATTCACATTATAAGCGGCAGTTCTATGAATCATTATTGATTAAACACTACAACTCATAATTTAATATTAAAATGGGATAAATAAGGTAGTCTTAATTCTAAAAAAAATCGCCATTGATATCCAACAATATTTCTATCAAATATAATAAATTTTCTACATTTTATCATTTTAACAGTTTTCTCTTCATTATTAATCGTAAAAAGTTTTCTAAACAAACTTTATTTGCTGATGGTGATGTATGGAACATCAAAACATGTACAAAAATCATTAACTAAATTACTTTTCAAACATACCATATCACGACTCAAAATTGAAGAATATTCGATTTAATGAATGAAAAAGAAAACATTGAAAATTATAACTACAAAAGATTACTTACAATAAAAATAAGTCTTCTGCCTATTGAAGATAAATTTCTTAATCCTCCAATTCCTTTCTTCAATTAAATCAAAAATAAATTCCACTGATTCCAAAATAATACTTTTCATCTTCATAGAAAATTCGAAATTTATATTAGTCTGCATTACGAAATTTTGTGTCTCTCTTGTTGTTCTTCTTAGTTTATTTTATATTTTATTTCCTTGATTTAAAATTTAAATTTTCAATCTTATGTCATAAACATTTTTCTATCTCCAGAATTCTATTAGATTGGTTAACATCGACCTTTAGACTTGAAAATGTTATTTTATTTTGCAAATTTAAAATATATAATAAATTTAATTTTAAATTTATGTGAACATAATAACGAATCATTTGAATTATATAAAAATTAGATTAAATTATTCATTATCGATGTTATATAAGTTCATAAGTTCTTGCTCATGAAATATTTTATTGTTGTATATTTCTTTTAACGAAATTTATCCCAATTAATCCTTTTTTCTTCTAATTTTATAATCTTTAACCGTTTCAAGACGATTTTTTTCTACAAACATTAAAAAGTGGAAAGTTATTGAACGGAGGAACAATCTGTTGAAAACATATGCGAGTAGAGGTATGTATTGTGACGGTTGCGTGATCAAAGCGTAATCGTAATAGTAAAAGATGGAATGGGCTGAATAAGTCCTCTGATAAACGCATTTGAAAAGTTCAGTCATGTGTTGAAATCACTTAGGATTAGAAAGTCCCTGTATATCTGAAACGTTTAATCCAAATGGTCTGCAAAATTGTCTATTGAGACCTCCAAAAGTCTGAAAAAATTGGGGTATTTAAGTAAAAAAGTTCGATTTCTTTTCCTTCTTATTTTATTATTAATGTGATTTTTTTCACATGCTTTTCTTTCAGTTTAAAAACTTTGCTAATTCTAATCATTACGCTTGTTGCACTACAAATCCTGTTTCGGGTTTCTTCTTGCGTTGTTCCATTATCAGTGAGCTACTGATAATAATAATTTATTTAATACAGTTCAACAAAATTTTTCATTTAACAATATTTTAATGTTTAATTTTTGACCAAATAAATCAAAATAAAAACAAAGCCTTGACAATAAACATGCCGAATATAAATGTTTGAAAAACACCAAATGATTATACGGCTTAGTGCTTCTGAACCGGGATCCCGGAACCGGGAATTCCCGGGAAATTTGACTTATTTCACGGTCTCGGTATCGATTGATTTTTTTCAAAAATCCCTGAAAAATTCCCGGTTTTCTTAAATTATGAAAAATTAAGTATTTTTAGTTATCTAATTAAGTTTAATTATCTAACTAATTTATTATTTATATTGATTAATTTTAATTAAAATTAGATTATGAAGCAGTATTCAACTGATTTTGTAAGTATAAACACACTTCTTTAATATTTGAAATGTAAAATATTTTAAGCCAAAAATGACAGCTCAACAAACTCAGTCTTAGGTTTGGCAATACTTCGAACGACAAAATGAAGATGAGGCCAAGTGCTTGGAATGTCAGAAAATCATATCTTGCAAAGGATGGAGTACAAGTGGATTATCACGTCATCTCCAGAAAAAGCACAATATTTTTGAGAAGAAAGATGAAGATGAAAAACCATCTTGTAAGAAACAAAATTCTCAGTCAAATATTTCAGCATTCTTCCAAAAGAAATTGGTCTCCTTAGAAGAAATTGTTTCAAAGCTTGCTGCTCAAGATGGAATCTCTACTCATGCTATTTGTAATAGTAAATTCATTAGATCTGCTTTACTGGACAGGCTTAAAACTACCAAAAGATGAATCAATGATAATAGCACTGGTTCATCATCAAAGTGATATCTTTAAAGAAGAAATTCGACAGGAGCTTGTGCAGAAGAGGGAAAAAGCTCACCGTTTTTGCATTTCCCTTGATGAATTTACTTCTTCGAAGAACCGGAGATATATGAATATAAGTGTTCATGAAAAGAACAATTATTATAATCTTGGAATGATAGGAATGTCAGGCACCTTTCCAGTCGTAAAATGCCTTTCCATTCTTGAAAATCGTTTGGCTGATTTTGGTCTTAATATTGAATCTTCCAGTGTCAGTGCAGTGTCTGATTGGCATCAGTAATGAAAAAACTGGGCCGCATAACATCATATGAACATCAAATGTACTATGCTCATACCATTCATCTTGCAGTCTGTGATGTTTTTTATTCTCATGTAACTCTCAGTCAAATGGAAGAGCACACAGATGATGAATCTGAGAACAATGAAGATAAAAACTATAATGATGGCTTTAACATCGATGGGAATGATGTTGAAACTCCAAGTTTTGCTTATGAGCTTGGCAGTGTTATAAAAAAGTTCGTTCACTGGTCAACTTATTCAGAAAATGTCCAGTAAAAAAGCGAAATTCTTCAGAAATATGTCAAACTTGAGCATGGAAAAGAATTCGCACTTTTAAAAGATTGCAAGACAAGATGGAGCTCCATGTTGACAATGGTCGAGCGATTTCTTTTCTTGCGAAAAGCAATTATCAAAGCTCTGGTTGACATATCAGTTGAGATGGACTTCACTGAGAGTGAGTTTGAGCTCCTTGACGATGTTAATTGTGCTTTAGAGCCACTGAAATTGGGAATTGAAGCACTCTGTCGTTAAGATTCAACATTGCTTTCTGCTGATGGAATATTTCGTTTCATATTTAGTCAATTGGGAATGCGTGAGTCATCTTGCATTAAAAAATTAACATCAGCAGTTGAGAAAAGAATCACAGAAAGGAGACAAAGTGATCTTGTTAGATTACTTCGTTTTCTCCATGATCCAAAATGTTTAAAAGAACAAGACAACCTGTTTCAAATGCCATCTAGAAAAGTATTGCAAAAAAATGCTAAAGAACTTAGGCTTTTAGAACTTCCAGGCTTTTCTAGAAGATGATGATCAATAAAGCAAGAGTCAGGAATCAAAACCTGTGCGAGAAGAGAGTCTTTCAGGTAAATTGGAATACTTTATTCACGAGACAACCTCCACTACCAGCAAAAAAGTATTGGATGTTTCATCAAACATTGACAAAGAGTTCAATGTTTTTTGTGCAACAGAGAATGGTACTCCTAGTCTTGATTTGCTTCACAATGCTCTTCTGAAGATCCCTCCAACTTCTTTAGAAGCTGAAAGAGCATTTACAAAACTCCGAAATTCTTTGAGTGACAAGTCTGTTAATGCATTGTGCTTTCTTCGGGCTTACTACATTATGAATGAAAAAAATTAAGCATCTTGTTACATAAAATTCAGTTTTAAATTCTAATGTTTCATAATTTTTCTGCATTTGGTCAAGATAAATATGTTTGTTTTCATGAATACTATTTGACATATATTGCAATGTAAATATTATAAGGATATGTTGGTTTAATAAAATTAAAAAATGTCTACTTTGTTTCCATGTTTAATTACTTTACAACAATGTTTGCAGTGGCATTGAATTCTATTTTGTTAAAAAAAATAAAATTCACGGGATCCCGGGTTTTAACTTATTTTTTTCCAGGAATCCCGGTTTTTCAAAAATCCAAGGAAATCAGAAGCACTAATACGACTTAAGTGTGAAGTTGGGATCAAAAAAATACAATTTAATCCTCTGTCGGGCAAAAGCGACATTACTTTCCGAACATCCCAATATTTCTTTTTATTCGGTCATTATTCTTAGTTCTAACGAAAGTTGCTCTTTTATTTCAAATATACTTTTTATTTTTTTAATCTTTGATAAAAACGAAAAAACTACATTTGCCAGATCATTTAGGATTTTTATGACCAATTTAATATTTTAATTTTCATATAATAAACATTTACAATTTATTTTTATGCATATTGTTACAGATTATTCGAGAAATTGCCTCCTCCCATTTACTCCCACCAGGGAAACTCTTTTCTCCTCCAAATATGCGAGTTGCCGGCTGCTTCGGTTACGGAAGAAGAGAATTTTGTACATCAATTATTTAGACCGAATAAGCCTTAGCTTATGTTTAGGGTAACTGGTTGATCCGGTTTGTAAAATTCGCGATCCGGTGACTTTAATAACACATTGGAAAGATTCCAATTGTACGATTTGGATTTTTAAACTATTTTTGTAATTATTTCATCGCACCATCATAACTTTGTCACAAACACTTGTAATCGAATATCTCTGAAGTATTAAACAATCGTGTTTTTGCAAATTCGAATAATTAACGAATATTTCGGTTTATATCTGATTAAATATATAATCTAAAACTATTTTAAGGAGAATTCCGACAATCGGGACGTTTGCGACATGTAAACAAAACGTTTTTATGAAGACAAGGAGTAGATTTTGACAAAGGGTCACTTCTTTCAGTTGCTATAAAATGAATTAAAGCAATAGAAAAATAATGAATTAAGTTATATTAAGATATTTTATTTTATAGATATATTAATAAAAAAAGAATTATTATTAATATTATTATTGTTATTATTATTATTATTATTATTATTGCTATTATTATTATTTTCTTTATTATTATTATATTATTATCAGTATGATTATTATTATTGTTAAAATAAGTCTAATCTACCTACCTCAACTTCTGACAGATTAATATATGATTTATCCTTTTATAAATTTCACCTTTCAAATAAGTCATTTAAGACAAGGGGGAATTTTTCATACCCCAGAGATTTAGACCATTAAATAAAAAATCCTAAACATCGTTTTTAATACTTATTTTAAATTTATTTCAATAAATTTAATAAATAATGTAGTGAATTTTTTTTCCGTGAATTTCCATATACGAAAATAATTTATGTGTATAATAAATTATTAAAATTTTTACCAATAATTAATTTTAACAAAAAAAACTTTTTATCCCAGTTTTTATTGTTGCTCCTTTGTAATGGGATTCAAAAATAAAGTGGACCAACAAATTAAANTAATTCTAAAAAATTAATTTAAAAAACGCTTGTTTAAATATTGTTCATTGATAAATACATTTTTAAAATTGGATTGTTTCGATTTCATTATTCATTTTCGAAAGGTTTTCTGTCGATAAATCGTCAAATAAAACAGAAAAAATATAATCAAAGAAATTCAAAATTTTTTTATCGAATTTTTTTGATTCCGTCAAATCGCATCGCAATCGTATTCGATATTGATCGATTGACGAATCGCGCATGTCTCTGCGACCGACCGAAATGATTTCGTTCAACAGTGATCCGAACACGAGT
>MQRK01226806.1:35113-55946 GCA_001938485.1 Girardia tigrina
ACAATTGATACGTTTGAAGCAAGCAATAGCCGAAAAACGGCCAGAATTGGCGACCAGACACGAGAAATTGATTTTCCATCATGACAATGCTCGGCCACATGTTGCAGTACCGGTCAAAAGTTATTTGGAAAATGCCGGATGAGAAATTTTACCTCACCCGCCTTATAGCCCAGACATAGCTCCTTCTGATTACCACTTGTTTCGGTCGATGCAGAATCACCTTTCTGGAATACGGTTCACCAATGTTGAAGGTATTAAAAAATGGCTTGATGACTTTATCGGTGCAAAAGATGAGAAGTTTTTTGGGATGGAATCCATAAATTGCCTGACAGATGGGAAAAAGTTGCCGCTTCCGATGGACAATATTTTGAATAAAATATTTTTTCACTTTTATACTTAAATAAATGGTTTTTTAACAAAAAAAATACGAAATAAATTAGTTGTACACCCAAAAGAAGTGTTAACCTTCAATGTGTCTGAACAGCTTCAACGACTCCTAAACTTCTTCTCAGGAGTGGAAGTCTCTTTTAAGGTGTTTGCACAATCAGAGTGCACAATTAGGATGGTGCAGCCGTTTCATGAACAGGAAAAATCAAGTATTAAGGCAGAAAACAAAATTTGCCCAAAAACTACCAGCAGATCTTGAGGAAAAAGTTACAAGTTTCCACCATTTCATTATTAATTTTAGGAAAAAACATGAGTCTCCATTATTACGAGTAAATATAGGAAAGATGGATGAAACCCCGATGAACCTCGACATGGTGGGCAATCGAACAGTTGATTCCAAAGGTCTAAAAACGGTACTATTTCGAAGAACTGGTAATGTAAAAGCAAGGTTTACAGTGGTACTGTCGTGTTTAACTGATGAGACAAAGTTGCAACCTATGATCATCTTCAAGCGTAAAAGAAAACCGAAAATAAAATTTCCTTCTGGTGTTTTTGTTCATTTTCATGATAAATGATGGATGGATGAAAACGGGGTCAAATTGTCGATAAATAATGTACGGAACAATCAACCAGGTGGTTTATTTAAGAAATGCAGTTTATTAGTTTGTGACATGTTTCACAGTCATATAACTGATAGCGCTAAAACTCTATTATCAAAAATAAAACTAATGTCGCTGTTATACCGGGTGGTTTAACGTCTGTATTGCAACCTCTAGATGTTTCCTTGAACAAACCATTTAAGAATCATGTACGTGCAGAGTGGAATAATTGGATGTTGAATGGTGAGAAATCATTTACAGCTGGAGGAGCAATGCGAGCTCCACCACTTGATATATTATGCAACTTCGTGATCAAAGCAGGGGATAAAATAAAAGTTGAGACTGCATTAAAATCATGTGGTAATCATGTGGCATTAAAAAATGTGGTATCCCAAATTCCATGGATGGTACAGAAGATGATTTATTATGAGACACTAATGATGATGATGAGCAAGGCAACACCGATTCAGGTGACTCGAGCTGGGATCCCTATGACGAGAATCTAAACAATGAGTCCCCGAACGTGCTTGAGAAGTTGTTTTTTCTCAGATGATAACACAGAAAGATGACTTGTAAAAACTTCAAGTGATTGATTTGATGTTTATTTTGATTAACTAAATTATATTTCTAGGTACCTATGTTTGTTTGTTCTGTTTATTAAAATATAAGTAAACTTTCTTCCTTAAATAAAATCTTTACATGTTATATTTTTAATACCATTAAATTTGTACTGGGTGTATAAGATGACCCCTATAAGACGAACCCTATTTACTGGATTTTAAGCCTCGTCTTAAACGCCGATATATACGGTATATATATATATATATATCTTTTAAAGGAGATAACATATTCATATGTTATGCTGAGATGTATCTATTAAATAGTGTTCAGTGTTATGAAATCATCAGTATTTCACAGTGAACATTTTAAGAAAATAAATCATATTTTCTTTGATTATTCTGAAAAAAACTTTTAAAATGCTTTGATTTTGAGATATTAACTATTGTCAAAATATACCTAATATCATAATTATATGACTCAAAATCAACTTTGACATGAAACTATCGATCGCTTAAGCCTTAATTCCAATTTTTAGCATTTGACCTTAGATGCCCTTGACTGATCCTGGGCATACATTAGTAACTAATTATTCACTACATAAAACTGCAAAAATTAGATATTTGATCTTTAACAACCTTGAATGAACTTGAACGATATAGAATTACTATATCAGTCTATATCAGGATTAACGAGACATATCCGAAAATATATAGTTTATGGGGTATTGAAAGCGTTATAATGAGGTGTTATAAACATATACGTGGGCTGTCCAAAAATTTCTTAGTCTAACAATGAAAATCAAAAGTAAAATTTGAAAAGTTATATTTATTTATCAAAATATATAATCTCCCAAAACAATAATACATTAATTCCAACTTTTTTTCTAATACTTCTATCCATTTTAAAATGATGTTCCTCGAGCTCTGCAAAATAACCGTTTACAGCTGTAATAGTTTCATCATTTGATGTGAAATGCTTTCCAGTAAAGAACTTTTTTAGGTTAGGAAACAAATAATTGTCACTGGGAGCCAAATCTGAGGAATACGGTGGATGATCAAGCAATTCGCACTTCAATTCATTCAATTAAGCCATCATCAAACCAGTGTTTTGACCAGGTGTATTGTTTTGATGAAGAATATTTTTTTCTTCGCGAACCATGTCTTTTCTCACGAATTATTGCATCCAGTCGATCCAAAAGTCCTCAATAATGTTCTTAGTTGACTGTTTTACCTTTTTCAAGATAATCGATAAATAAAACTGTAAGAGTGTGTTGTTGTTATTTTTTAATTTTCGGAAATAGGAAATTTATTTTTTAAAAATTTCGAATTATAATCGAAATTAAAAAAAAATATTGGAAAATAAAATTAAAAAAAAGAAAATAAAAAAATTAAAATGTATTTAAATAACAAATTTAGCCTTTTGTAGTGTTGAATAAATTTTGCAAGTCTTAATTTCTTTTTGATTTAGAATGGAAGTTAATTCCAAACCTAACAAAAACAATTTGGTAATTCAAAAAATTGTTTCCGCAACCTTCTCGCCTGATTGAACTGTTTTAGATTTCTTTAATGCATTTCCACTGGCTTCAATCCATTATTTTGACTGGTGTATAATTTTGAATCCATGTTTCATCAGCAGTTTTAAAAGCACGTTTAAAATCTACTTTATTTTGTCTAAAACTATCCAAACAAGCTTGAAAATTTCTCATTCGAAAGCTTTTTTAATCGATCGTTATCAAATGCGGCACCCAACTTGCGAAAAGCTTTTTCATGTGTAATTCTTCATGCAAAATACATCTAACTCGATCTTTTGAGATGTCCATGGTATCAGCTAAAACCCGTCATGTAAAACCATATCATGTACTTAATGAACAATTTCTGGTGTTACCACAGTTTTTGGACGTCCACTACGTGAATCATCTCCAATGCTTTTACTACCACGTTTAAATTCAGAAATCCAATTTTTTACTGTGACATACAAAGGAGCAATTTCACTTTACACATTCACCATATCAGTATGAATTTCCTCTCCTTTTATTCTTTTCATAAATAAATATTTAATAACCACCCGATTCGTGAATTTATTAGGGTGAACCAAAAGTCTTTTCGTATTTTATATTGAAAATTTAAACATAATTTTACAACAAATAAAAAACTTTTAAGTTTCAAAGTAAAGGCCATTTGAATCTATAGCTTTAATCCATCTATGGGCAAGTTGTGCTATCCCGCTGCGGTACCAATCCTTGTTCTTAGAAGCGAAGAACTGGTGACACACGTTTTCGACCTCGGCCAGATTATTGAAGCTGCGACCACGAAGAAAGTGTGCCATAGAGCGGAAAAGGTGATAGTTGGATGGCGCAAGATCTGGACTATACACTGGGTGTGGAAGAAGTTCAAAGGCGTCGACACTTTTGATTTTTTCCTTTGTTTGTTTGGCAGTGTGTGGTTTTGCATTGTCCTGTCGTTTTAATATATTTTATCAAGATAGAATATATTAAATAAAAATTTGAAAAATTCATTAAAATGTTTTAGTCATCAAAAATGCTATCAAATCACTTTAGTTCCAATTGGTTGAGGTTCCAAAGATACTGGAAGGAATCGCACATAAATTATCAATTGTAGAAGCTGCACCAACATCAAATAGTATGCTTCTGTCGATTAACTATAAATCCAATAAATAAAATTATGTAAATAAAGTCCTATAACGAAATTATAGATAAAAATAAAGCTACAAAATTGGTAGATTAAGAAATTAGTTTGGAAGAAACATTTTTAGGATCTAAGAAACGTTAAAGCATGGGATTTGAAAAAGAAGGAAATGAAAAAGTTAAAAGTAATCTAACTGACGAAGAATTATTTAAAATGCAAATGTGAAACATTGTTGATAACAAATCTTAAACAGACTGGCGCTACAAAAAAAGTAACAACTATTTGTGATGATATTTGCTTTATATATGACCCATTCTGATTAGAGGAAGATGTGTATAAGAAGAATAAATCCCCTCCAAATTTTGCAATTAAATATAGTAGAGACCTAAATGATGTAGCAGTCATAGACTAATAAACTTTAGCAGTTGCAGATCACTGTGTTATGTAACAACTGATAAATAAATATAATCTGATATTATAACTTTTATTTTGAACAATAAAACGGAAAGTGGATAAAAGAAGTCAAACGAAACAATCAATTTGTCGTTGGTGAAAGGAAACGGGAATATGTTGGGAAGTATATAACAAAACGAAAAGTTCTTACTAGAGACGTTAATCAATATAAAATAATCAGTGTAGAATAAAATTGAATGGACGAAGTTTTGATCTTGGAATTATTTGATTGACACGATTATGGATTGAATTAATTTTATCTGGATCTTCGAATCTAAGTTGTTATCTCTTCAAAGTTTTGAGTTGGAAAGATGATAGACGAAATTGTAACTTGATTGTGATATAAATTTAATGTGGTAGAAATTTTTGAGATAAACGTTCAATGGACTTCTGACTTGATGGGATTGTCAATTAGAATTTATTTTGGAAAACCGATGATTAATGTCCTGGGAAGATACAATCCAAATTGTATTAATAAATCAGGAAAAGAAATCTCGACAATAAACTCGTGGTAAATAATTATGCTAATTTATTGATTTTTTTATTAATTGTTTTAAACAACTATAATATAATAAATAATATTCATTATATATTAATAAATTTATATGTATATATAAATGAAATATATATATATATATATATATATATATATATATATATATATAAGTTTATATAAATAATTATATAGAAAAGTAGTGATATACACACTGATATGATAAAATGGACTGGGCATGAGTGTTTTGGGTCACTAATTGATCTAGGAGAATCAATCTTCTATGTGTCAATTTTGATGGTTGCGGATGAAATATTTGAGTTGAAATGGAGTACTAGAGATACTTTTTTAAACAGAGAGGACTTCGACAATCATATGGTGAATTTTGTTGTTCAGAAGATGAAAATAAAGCCCAAAAAGAAAAAAATGATAATAAATTGGCATATCAGCGGTTGTGTACGGTGTTCATGAAAACCAAGCAAACGCTTAGCTTGGATGCTCCACTCAACTTCGAGATCAACTAACTTTATGAGGGAATTTTCATGTATACAATTGAATGCTCGGGATGTCAAAAGGTACCCGTTGCACGGAGGTGAAAGCATCCATCGATTCTACATCTTGCCACACTCAGTTTAACCATATTTAAGAATTTTATGTGCCGTGAATTGCATGAGTTTGACAGTAATAAAGGTGTCCACTTATTTTATAAGTTTCTCCAACTTCTGGATTACAAAAAATATAATTCGTCATGAGGATAAAATAAATTGATAAAATATTTCTTCGTAAGACGAACTTTATTTTTTAATACTCGATATTTCTGCTATGTTAACCAATGTTAACGACTGCAGCTTCAAATATTATTACACCACTTTAGATACATTATTCAATTAGAAACGAGTTTTAAAAAATATTATTTGAGATTCAAAAGCGAGTTCTAAAGCAAATAGTACATCGTTATCTGATTTACGTTGCTTGATAATTAATATATAGGTACAAAAATGGTACATTCATTGGGAAAATTAGAGTTACAATTGGAAAAATTCCTTACAATACAAATGAAAATATTAATAAACATTGTAAGAGATTCGATAATTTAAATAACTGAAGTATATATTTCGATGCCAGTTCTAATAGTATCATTTATGTTTCCTTTTGTAACTAGTTGTTAGGAGTAAAGGAGTACTAAATCAACGATATACCAACGATGGAGTCGGAAACCCTTTAAAATTGTTAATTATGAGATTAACTCTTGAGGAAACTAGTTGGTTTATTTTTATCCTATAATTATGTGTTTAGAAACAATTAATATACAGGGTGATCATAAAGTAACTACCGGGTTTTAAACTGCAATAAATTTTGAATTATATTTTATTTCCTTTTAAGTATAAAGTCATCTTAGAGCTTATTCTTTAAAATTTAATTAAAAGTACATTTTGTTTAAATGCATTAATTTTTGTTATTGTGTTAAGTGTAAGATTCAAAATGGATGTAAATCAGCGTGTAAAATTTTTTATTTTATTTGCGAAGCATGAGTCAGTGACCTTGGTAAGAAGAGAACTTCAACGACTTAAATGGAAAAAAATATTCCAACCGAAAAAAAGTATTAAAAGCATCTTCAAAAAGTTAAAAGAAACAGGAAACGTTCTAAATGCCCCAAAATCTGGAAGACCACCAATTGATGATGAAAAGAAAAATGAGATAGTAGAACATTTTAAGCAAGAACCCCAGTATTCTATCTGGAAATCGTTGTCAACTCTAAATTGCTCTTATGGAACTGTTCAAAAAGTATTTCGAAACGACTTTAAAATGTTCCCCTACAGAATTCAAGCCACGCAACTTTTGTATGAAGAAGATTGTGCTCTTAGACGTGTTATATGTGAAACGTTAATTCAATTGATAGATGCAGATGAAAATTTTCTTAGTAACCTGATATTCTCTGATGAGTCAACTTTCCATCTTAACGACATTGTAAACAGACATAACTATCGCATTTGGGGCACTGAAACACCAACCGAAACATATCAGAGGTCACAGGCTAGTGAAAAAGTTAATGTTTGGATGGGATTGTCTTCAACTCGTGTTTATGGGCCCTTTTTTATTGAAGGAAACATAACAGCGGCGCTTCACCTGGATATGTTAAAACGTTGCTTTATGCCATCATTATCAAGAACATGCAAACGGAAAGCTATATTCCAGCAAGATGGAGCACCTGCTCATTATTCACTGATTGTGCGACAATTTCTGAATGAAATTGTTGGGTGGGACGATGTGGTCTATATGTATGGCCGACCAGGTCACCTGATTTGACACAACTCGATTTTTTTGTGTGAGGGTATTTGAAGAATGAAGTGTATAAGAGAAAACCAGAAAAAATTCAGCAACTTCAAGATTTTATTTGTCAAGAAGCAGCAAAAATAGATGTGAAATGAGCCAAAATGCATGGACGTTTTTTAGGTCTTTTCATTGTTTAAGTCTTAAACATTGTTTTGGTGTCGATGGTTATTCTGTTGGATATTATTAAATTTTAATAAATGGTTTTTTGTTATTTAAAACTATTTTTTCATAATGTTTTGACAAAAAAAGTTATTTCAGTTTAAAACCCGGTAGTTACTTTATGATCACATTGTATATTAAGGTGTCATGACTGTATATTGTTCGGAACATTCTGGGTTGCTCAGAGCAATAAAACACGTAAATTAAGTAATCAATATAAATTATTAATCCGACAAGATCAAATTAGCCATTGTAAATCAATGAATTCATTAAACAGTATTTATTAGTAATTCTATACAGAAATCATAATTAATTATTAGCGGATTGCTTTGTCGATTACTCGCACCAGAAACCCGTCCACCGACCGAACAGCAACGTCTTCGAAACCTCTGCGGGAAGACATCGATCTCAAACTTCTACTCGGAGCTCGGCACTGACTGGAGAATCAGTCTTCAGATGAACAGTGGATTTATCTGACTACGCAATAACGACATCGCGCTCTCCACACGTTATTGATCGTATCGCATTTTCTTGATTCATCAGGGGGTTCACGACAAAATCTATTATACGATATGGACAAGAACGACGGCGGTGACAGTTCTGACGATGAAAAATTAAACGATCAAATGGACAACGCAGTAAATTCTAAAGGTGCATAATCAAATAAATAAGTGCTGAGAAACAAAAGTATATTAAATAGTAAGATAAATTACACATACAATATATGTACATAAAAAATATAAGCAAATATAAAAATTACATCGCAATAATTCTCGGTTCTCGTCAGAATGCGCGGTTGTAATGAATTCGTCTATTGATTCTCCCAAGGTATCTGTCTCTGTTCGTCTTCCTCTGATGATTGCTCAAAGGTGTTTCGTCGGAGATGCTTCTTCAGACTATCGTCGGAAAAGGTGCTTGAGAATTTGTTCAAATGCGATTAATTTCGTAGAAAATCAAACGTTTTTTTTAAATTGTTCTGCTTGTAATGAAAAAATTTGATATATTTATAATTCCTTGAATGTGTTTGTCCCTCCTGTAAAACTTCCATCGGCCAATCACAATCCTCCACATGTTCCTGCTATTGGTGGTTTCTAGTTACTCTCCGAGTGAGTTGGGGTTAACATTGATTATTCATGATTATTCATGAAAGTCTTAGTCTGTTTTTGAGTCACCAAAGGTTTGTTTATTAATTTATTATATTTAATTAATTTCTTTTGTGTTTTCAGGGGTCAATATCTTTGCATGGGATGGGCCGATCTCTTCACGGGTCCCACACAGCGATTGCTTTTCTTGAGATCTTCACGGAGAGGGTCGGATGGTTGTCTACGAGCAACGGAAGGCTCGGTAACGGTCTTGTTGTTTTTTTGTCGTAATATTAATTAATTTTTAATTCTTCATGGGTCGACAACCCCCACAAGACGATCCCATCTCGGGACGAGACATAGCTATGGATGGGGGTAGACAGGATCTTTAGCTAAGTGGTTTGTTGATTGAATTCCGCGAAGGGAAAAGTGTTGTAATTGTTTTTATTCTTTGGAGATGTTTTCTAATTAATTTATATATTTCTTTAAAAGTTAATATCTCTTCTCTGGTAGATCAGATATTGGCGTACGGGATCGTCACTAATGGCTTTCTTCAAGATCTACACGGAGGGGGTCAGTTGCACAATTTCGCTTGTCAGGTACGTTTGGCATAGCTTTTTCGAATTCTGGTTTATTTGTGTGGTTGTAAAGGGCGACAGGAATGTCTCGTCGGTAATGAAGGGGTATCAATCGGTGTAGAACTCTTTCAACGACTCTTGATCTGCTACCAGCTGTTATTTTTTTCTGGTTTAATATATGTATTTTGTCATATCTGGTCTCATTTATTTATTGATATATTTGTTTTTTTACTTTTTAACATTTCCTTTGATAAATAAATGTTATTTGTTCTATCCAACATTTAATTTTTGGTAAGTTATTTTTTGACAAATTACTGACCGCAACAAAGGGGTCTTTCTTAATACAGAAGAAAAGCATTTTCAAGCGATTTTAGGTCTGAGCCCAAAAGAAGTTTTCTTGTCGTTTAGGAAGTACACACACTTAATTTGGTTAAATTATATTTATATTAAGATGTCACTGAGGGCATCATAAGAAAATCAGTTTAGTTTAGGCTTGTTTAAAAAAATGATTGTTGTCCATGTTTTGATGTTTCAGACGTCATAATGGACAAATAAAATCGATTAATAAAAATTTTTAATGTTAAAAAATATAGATCAGTACTCACTGCGATGAGTGACGTACAGTGCATTTTCTAAATAGTTTTTTACTGCTAATATTATATTATACTGCGAATGGTATAGTATTCTGCGAAGGGTTTTTTATACTGTGATTGATATTTTATACTGCGAATAGGTCTATGAAATGGTTAATATCATAGAGACATTAGTATTTTACAAAACTCCAGTTTAATAAAATACAAAAGTTTTTTTAAATGTTCAACCTGAAATAAAACTTTGACAAAAAAACACAAATTTTGATTTATTAATTTTTTATTTTTCCTTTTCTTTTTACAAATACATTTGTTAATAACTAGACATCGGAAACTTTTACAACAAACGGCTTATGATAGCAGACGTAGCACTCGTAGATGAAGACTTCTATCCGATATTTCTTTCATCTCCCGAAAACTGAAAAAAACTGTAAGGATTGCTGTTGACGAGACCTATCAAAAAATATATAGTTTATGTGGTCTTGGGCGCACCCGGTACCCGTAATTTACTGTGATAAAACATACATACATATACGGACATGATGAATACAATAGCGCATTTTTGTCATATGAGAAAATGCGCTAAAAAGAAAAATAATTTAATTAAGCACATTATTTTCATTTTATAAACATATTATTGGATATTAATGGAAAATTTTTATTTAATTAATTAAATATCTTGAAAGTTGAGACGGTTTTACTTTGACCATTGCAACTACATCTATCTGAATAAAATGGCACAATTTTGTTTATTATCTCATATACAGAGTAAAAAGTATTCTCAAAAAATTTAAATTTTAATTAATAACTGATAGGAATGTCTTTTGAATAATGTGAATCAAAAACCTTTTGTAAAAAAGAAAACTCCTTCTTTAAAATAGAAAAGAACTTCTATTTTCAAATCCATCCAAGGATCAAGAACCTTACTTGATAAACTCGGTTTTGAAAACTCATTATTTCTGGATTTTAGATGAAGAATTCTCTTTCTAATGTATGAGTTTTTACAAGCATGACAAATATATTTAAAAACAAAATTATCTTACAATCAACAAATAGTTTTCGATTTATTAGGAAAGAAACTTTGAACTTTGGATATCATTAAAACCATTTTAAACTATCTATTTTATTAGTAATATTAGCTGGAGCATTTGAACTGCGTCGTACAGTACGAAAGACATAAAGAGATATTCAAAAAGACCAAAAGAAAGGGTTATAAGGGTTTTTTGAATATCTTCTTTTGCAACAGGAATCTGGTGTTATGTTTTCTCGTGATTGATTGCGGAATAAATTTTTGCATCTAGTAGACAATGTAATATTTCTATATTTATAAACATGTACACTATAAAATGTGAACATAAAATGCGTAATAAGCATTTTTAAATACACAAATTCTAAATGTGACGTGCAGATTTTCATCAAATCGAGTAAAAAAACTGTTAATAATAAATAATTACAATTTATAATATTGATACAATGTCAAGCAAAAAAATCTACTAAGTAACACACAAAAATGGAATTATTGAAACACAACATGTGTGTAGCCAATCAATAACCAATGTCGAGTGTGTGGTGCCATACGTTTCTTCCTTTTGCATTCAGTAACAAGGGCGATTTCGGAACTTGAAAGACATTTGATCGTGTTCATTTGCAAATTTACAGGGCCAGTTAAGCTTATTTGGGTAAGATAGTAACCATTCATCAGCATTAGAAGGAAGTTATTGATGGGGTTCGTATCAATAAACAATACGTAGGCATAAAAAATCAATTAAAAATTTAATTTCTATGTACATAATAAATAAAAAGTCAACTTGAGATGGCCACATAACTATCGAATAATTAAATTAGTTTTTATTTAAGTTATAACAAATGGGTTAAATGGGATCATAACGTTTTAATTTTATCGACCCTTTAATTTTTAAGATGTTAGAAAACAATTTTATTCTATTATATTATTATAATATATATTTTCATTATTTTAATATTTCAAATAAAATTAATTGTGAATGAAAATCGTTTTGTATAACAAAAAGAAACCCGAATGAATAATTCCAAATAAATTCCTCGAAATATTAAAAATTTCAAAAATAATTTTCAATTTGTTTATTCAGTCAACAATAGATTCGATTAAAACAAAAAAAAAGAAAAATGATGGCAAAGAAAATATCGAACCATCTGGTGGAGTTTGAGTCAACAGAGAAGTCCTAATGTTGGGGAATTTCTATTTTTTATCGGTTTTGATAAATTATGACAGTTTCTGTTGGCAACGGAATAAATTATTAGCTTCAAGAAAATTGAAATGCACTTGTAAATTATTGATTAGTTTTTGTTGCACAAACGATTATTTTTAGTGAGAATGAGACCGCCAGGAACACCTGATACCAGGCAATTACAGAGTGTTCGGTATGGGGAATGCGCGCTGAATGGATTGAGGTAAGTCAACACATGATTTGTTAGCTTGGCTGGTGTGTCTTGCTGGGATTATGTTGCTGGAGTGTCTGTGAGGCACTGAGTACTAGGAACAATTGAGCCATCTGGTGCTATTCTCAGACAGCATGTCATGCTAACAGCAGTGGCTTAATACGGGCTCGTTTCGTAGAATTATACCTAATTGAAGATATGCTAATAAATGAAGAAAAAATATTCAAGAGAAAACAAATAGAATTAAAATTTAGAATTAAAATAGAAAATTTTTACATATATTGTTAAATTTTGAAAAGATATATTGTATTAAATTGAAAAGAATTTGGTTTAGGAATAAAGAACTTGATGATTATAAATTGACAAGAAACACTGTTAGATACTATTGTTAATTCAGCAACTCCACGATCTGTAAATGTAACTATCAAAAAGGTCTACCCTTCTCGACTTTCTTAACCCTTTCGTCAAGAATCTTATTTGAAACTTTTTCACTAGAAAGGATTTCTGTTAAATGGTTGAAGATTATGAAGTTAATCAATGTTCTAAACATAGATTGACATTAATATCATCGACATATACTTTCATTCAAAGTTTTTTCAATGAAATTAATTTAATATATAATTTATCATTTTACTTTAATTTCCATTATTTAAGAAAAAATAATACAAATGTTTTCCAGTATGAGGGGTTAATTTAAATTTACATCTCGCCAGAATAGTTTATTATTTTTTTTAATTTAAATTTTATTTTAATGTTAAAATGCGTATTAAATATTTTAAAAAAATGAAAAAAGGATATAATAAAACAACTATTAAAAAAACAAATACGTACTTAAAAATAAAATATGTTTTTAATATGTTTTTTAAAAATATTTCAAAAATTAAAAATGATATAATAAAAGAAAATCTTAAAAAATTAAATATCTATTTAAAAATAAAAAATATCTTTTTAATGTGTCTATTAAATATCATAAAATTAAAAATGATAAGAAAACCATTAAATATTAAATATTTGTTTTATAAATAAAAAATATTTTTACAGTCATAACAATTTATATATTTTAATAGAAATTATGAAACAATTTTAAATAAATTTGAAAATAAATTTTTAGTTAAAATGTGAAGATTATTTAATAAATTTGCAAAATTTTAGAAATTGAATCGAAAAATTTAATAGATTAAATCGTGACGGGAAAATTAAATTAACAGAAAAATTTGTTTAAATGTGTGAATTTTGTTATAGTAATAAATTTTGGTGTTAAAAAAATGAATCCTGATATTGAGGTTGCAACCACTTCTCACATCCAGAAAGTTCAATATGATCTATTATGATAGAAAAGTGGTCATAAAATTCAATATCGGTATTTTATAAAATGGAAAGGGCAGAAATTCGAAGTAATATGAAGTACGAATTCCTACGTGGAACCTAAACATCAGAAAGAATGCGAAACATCGAAAGTGTATTTGGATACAATGCTACTACGCAACAGACACGCTCAAATTGATTCAAGAAATTTGTGAAAGATAATTTTAACCTCAATAATGAGTCTCGGAGTCGCCAAGAAACACACACAGACAATGACAAACTGAAGGTTACCGTGGAATCGGATCCATATTAAAGTGCTCATGGTTTATCGCAAACGTTTTCTGTTACCAAACCAACAATATTGAATCACTTAGTTCTAATTGGTAAAGTAAGAAAGTTATATAAGTGAATTCCACATGAGTTGAATAAAAAGCAGAAACCAAAGCCTTTTTAAATAGAATCGTCACTTTTTATGACAGGTGGGTCTAATATAAAAATTACAAACGTTTAGTAAGCTGGTAGACTCGAATAAAGCACCAAAACACAGTTCAAAGCACAACATTCCTCAAAAGAAGTTAATGATGAGAATTTGGTGGCCTACCATAGGTATAATACATTATGACTTCATGAAACCTGGTTTGTCGATCACAGCAGTTGTCTACTAAAACCAATTGGAAGATTGATGCAGAAACTGAAAGAAAACAGTCGCGTTTGGTCAGCAGGGCGACTCCAATCTTGCTCCACGATAATGCTGTGCATCTTAATCTATGGCTCTTTTGTCCATACAATAAATAAATATATTTTCTTTAAAAATAACAGTCGGTTGCTTGGTACCAGAACCGTTTGGAGAGGATTTTTTAACCTATCATCTCCAAATGATTGGCCCCGGGCAACCTTATAGAAATAAAAATATTTAAATAATACTTAAAATAATTTACATAAATTACATTACTTAAAAAATAATAAATCAAAAAATCATTAAAAGAATAAAAATATAAAAAATGTAAATAAATGATCTACCTAGATAGATACCAGAATTCCATATGAATCTCAAAAATGCATTCTTGACATGCCTCTCTTCAACTACTGTATTTCCTGCTCGATTGGAAGGATATTAAATAATAAAAGTTCAAGAGATCAAGATTCTAACTATTGGGTTGTTGCATAAGTTCCCGCAGTTACACGAAACTATTTGTTCTGCAAAGACTTTTTGATGTTTGGCGAAGTGTTATATACCATTAGAAAGCCAGTGCTGTGCTCTACAACATTCAAGTAATTGTATTTGCCTATACTATTTTTTCGTCTTTTTTTAGAACCGTCAAATGGATTGTCAAGTCGACAAAAAATCGCATTTTCGACACCTCCTTCTTTTCGCCTTTAATCGAGGTCAAAAAGCGAGTGAAGCTACCAGAAATATTTGTGCCGTGTATGGAGAGGATGCTATAGCTGAAAGAACTGCTCGGGATTGGTTTGCCAGGTTTAAACATCTTAATTGCGACCTCAACGACGCTCCTCGTTCCGGAAGACCAGTCGAGATGGACAAGGACCAACTCAGGATCTTTTGAAGGAAGATGGCCGCCAGATATGCAGAGAATTGGCCGAAAAGATGAATTGTGATTTTGCGACAATTTCACGGCATCTTCAGTCGATGGGTTTCACTCAAAAGCTTGGAGCTTGGGTCCCGCACGAACTCACCCAAAAACAGAAGGATAAGCGGTTTTCCATTGCAGCTCAAAATATCGCTCGACACCAAGGAACTCATGGCCACAGGCAACGTTTCTTATACAGAATCGTCACTGGAGACAAGAAATGGTGTCTCTTTGTGAATATGAAGCAAAGGAAAGAGTGGGTGAGTCCTGGAGAGAAACCTAAGCCTATGATCGAGAAAGACTTGCACCCGATGAAGACAATGATTTGCGTATGGTGGAATTGGGAAGGTCTAATTCACTAGAAAATGCTTAGAAAGAACATGACAGTAGAAAAGAATCTCTATAAAGCCCAATTGCGTCGAGTCAATGAGGCAATTCAACAAAAAAGACCCGATCGACAAGACCAGATGATCCTCCTCCATGACAATGCTCGACCAGACATCGCAAAACTGTCAAGATGGGTTATTTCCTCTCTGACCTAATGCATTTTGAGAGTGAACAATATCTGACGTTTTTTATCTTTCGGTTAAATAGTTTTGTTAATTAATAGAATTATATTAATAATTGTTTGTTTTTTAATTTATATTATTATACAAAAGGTGATTTTATTACATAAATAAATTGTTCATCAGATCTCCTGTTCTATAAATGTAAAACCAACTGCTACACTTAAGACAGTCACAAAACTATATGGATTTGAGTTTGAATTTCTGCATCATGCTCCCTACTCACCAGACCTAGTTCCAAACTGACTGCCATTTCTTTCTTTCAGAAACAAAATTTATTTATAAATGAAGAGTCATTGATGCGGAGAGCTCAAGTGTACTAATATACAAACTCCGAATTTACAATTTTTTAATAAAAACAAGCAAAATCAAGTGAATTTTTATTGGATTTTTTCCAGTTGAGTGTTTTAAAAATTAAAAAATTTTCTAGATTTTAAAGTTTTTTTCATGGCCGGCTTGTCGCCTATAAACTTTCTAGCAAAAATAAAAACAAAAAATATAAATATTGAGTCTGAAATATTATCCAGTAAAAATAAATTTAAGCAAGACATTTACAGGAAAAGAAAAAGGATTGTTATTTTTTGTTTAATCAAAGGAAAATTTTTTTGTAGATAAATTTTATTTCCAATAGAAATTCTATTTTTTTTAATTTTTCTTATTTCGAAAAATTTAATTCTTTGAATATTACGCATAAATCATATTCAACAGTCCATTGACAAATCAAGTTCGTTCTCAATCAGAATAATTAATGAAGACTTGAATTTTATTCGATCAGTTTTTTACGTCGAGGAAAACTCCCTTGAGTTTGATTTATCATAATCTTTCTATATTGAGTCTCTTTTGATTAACAGAGCAAAATGGGAAGATAAACTCATTTGCTGACACTAACAAACGTTCCACGCTATACTGACTTCAATATAAAAACATTTTATTTGAGTCGAGTGTTGCGTACATTATTTTCTTTTCTTAAAGAAATAAATTCAATTAATTTTCTTTTCACTAAAATTGTTCAACAAAACATTTGAAAATATTGAAAATTAAATTATTCGCCTCAGTCGTTTGAGGAATTAATTTTTCTGCTGTGACAAAACCTCGAGATTTACCAAACATAATCCTCTGTATTTTTTCCCGAGAATTATAATAGTAAAATACAATTGAACAAAAATAAATTAATACAATTTTAATTTTGTTTTCTTCAAAATAAAATTCGTGACGTTTTTCTTCTGGAATTTATGATTAATTTATGAGATTTTTATGCAAAATATTGGTGTTTGTTTGTTGGTTTTAATTATTTAAAAAAGTGAGTTATTGATGAACGAATATTGATTGAATTAGAGTCTGAAATTCCTTTCGTAAAAGAAAAAAAAAATCAGCATCATTAAAAAATCATAAAATATTCCTGGAGGACTGAGATGGAGAATAGACTTTATAAGGAAAAATAAATTTGGAAAAATCTGAAAAAAATATTATCAAAAATTTTGTCAATTAAAACATGTTTTCTTTTAGATAGAGTTGTAATTATTCAAATTAAATTAAATAAAATATATATTTACAATATATAATTAATATTTTAAATAAAATTAAATTAAATCATTTGCATATTTATCTTACGGACATGTATAATATAAAAAAATCAATATTTCTATCTACAAGAAAAAAAATCAAACGTGCGGCGAAAACGAAAACATCATCGGCGAAAAAACTTTTTGTAAATAATAAGTATAAAAAAATATAAAATACTTTTCTTTGAACGGTTATATTTGTTAATGATGAAATTTAAAAAAAATCGGATTGCAATGTGTGATACAATAAAAGATAGCATACAGCATACTTTATCGGTTCATTTTTGCAACAAAATAGTCATATATTTTTTATTGTTCAGTTTTAAGTTTTTTATTTGAAACAACACCAATCGAGCAAATCATGCTCCGTGAATGATATTGTCTGATAAAACGACGATACGCGTGATCAATCTCAATCCGCCCAAGTCCCGCAAATAATCTAATTCTCCCACGGATGACAGAAGAGTCTACGCGAATTGATTATCACGATGCTCTCCTCTGTGCAGCGCCAGTGGACTCTGACCAAATTGAGCCAATCGACAAAGCTCCGAGGGGACCAGAAACCTTGATCTCGATGTTCCTCTAGAAAAAGATCCTCAGAACACTGGTGCTCAGTGGAATTGATTCTGAAGAGCGTCGCCACCCCTTTTTGGACGAGAAAAGATAACAGATATGTAACTGCATGCCGAGGACCACTCAAGCTCCATCCGACTTGCACCAGATGAGAGTAGATTGAAATATACATTTTCAAACAATGAAAAAAATAAGTAAAATTACTATTTTTGTATTCGATAAGAATAAATCATGTTTACTGATTTCAAATTCTGAATTTTCGAAGTGAGAGACCTTCAAATTTCAGTACCGCTTCCTTTATTTTTATATTGATCGAACATAGATATAAATACTTAAGATAGTCCAAATATTTGAATAATAACACAAATAAATTACTATTGAGTAATTTATTATAAGTAATTTATACAAAAAATACTTAAATATAAATCGATAAATTACTTTAAATAGTTAAGTATGGTTTTAAATGTGTTGGTAAAAATGTCTCAGTTGCTCTTTTCTTCATTTGTGTTTAGGATACATGGAGCGGAAAATTAAATGTTTGACCGAACATTTTGCCGGTTTGGAAAAATTATGTCAATAAATTGAACAAATAAATAAGTTTAAATAATTAATTAAACAAAGTAAATTAAAATATTTAATAGATAAAAAAATAATTTAATTAAATTAAAGTATCATAAATAAATAAATAAGCTAAATAAATGATTACAAAAATTAAAAATATGGTGAGAAAGAATTTAATTAAAGAAAAAATCAATTGGGCAATGAAAAATAAAAAAAATTGATGACCTTGAAGGGAGATTATTTTAAGGATTCAGTGAATATGTTTATAATGTGCGAAAAATCGAATTTGTGAAAGTTTACGTGGCTGAGTTGATCGATGTTCAAAAAAGTGTAAAGGAAAAAAATGTGTTTAAAAATAAAATAAATTGGTGATTTGAGTTAAAAAAATAAAAAATCTTCAATTTAAATTTAAAACTGTTTATTTTCTTATGCCGATTTGATCGGTGCAAAATCGTTTGCTATCTTCATCAGAAACCAGCGTCAATGGGCCACTCTCTATTGATTCTATTAATAAATTTAAATCAGAATTAAGTAAAAACTGAAATTCTTTCTGGTTCTCAGTCTAATGTAAATACAATCATCATCTAATCCAGTGTTTCTTAACCTTTTGAGTTAGTGACACACTTAAATGACCGTTAAATTTTCGCAACACAGCACAAATGAAAAGACATTTGTTTTTCGAAATAATAACACATTTTTATACATATGAAATTGATTTATTTATAATATGTTGAAAATTTTTTGAAACAAATAAAATTAACATTCCAAAAGCTCAATGTAACTTTTAATATACATATTGATTAATTGAAAAAAATTTGAAAATCTTTAAAGAATTATGTGAGGAGGTATTTAATTTAGTTCGCTTATCAAAATTTAAATGGTTTTAAAAATAATTTTGAACGGAAATTAAATTGAAAATTTTAAAAATTAAGTAGAAGGATAATTAAATATTTTAACTTTGAATTTAAAAATATTCTTTCTAAATTTATTTGATTTAAAATATTATTTTAGTAGAAAAATAAATGGATCAAAAGCAGATACTAGATACAACAGTATTTTAAAAATAATAATTTTAGTTGAATTTTATTAAAAATTTTATTAAAATCTGTAAAATTTATTTTTAAATTTTGAAATCAGTTAAGGATATGATTAAAAAATTATATATTTACAACATAAAAATATAAGTAAAATATAAGTAAATTAATAGTTTTCCTTAATAATTTATAAAAATTTTAAAATTAAATATTATTTTGATTTGATTTAAAATAAATTTAAAATTATTGGAAAATAGAGATCGGCGGATTGATTACAAATTTAGGAAAAGGTTGAAATTTTTGTTTGAATAATTGTTATTAATAAATATATAAATTTAGTTAAAATTACTTCTGATATTGATGTTACAAATACTACTCACAAACTATTTTTAATTAATACTATGAGAGGTTAATTTAAATTTTTATCTCGCCAGAATAATTTATTATTTTTTTAAAAGGTAAAATATTTTAATGTTAATATGCTTATTCAATATTTTAAAATTAAAAATGATATAATAAAACAACTATTAAAAAATCTGATATTAAAAATTCTGATAATTTAAATAAAAGTAAATTTGCTACACAGAATAAGAAATTAAATAATTTAAGAAAATTATTTGAAGTTTTTAAATTTGATGTTAAAATACTATTATTAATTTGAGTAATGTAAATTTATCTAAGGATGAGATCGATATATTAAAATATGGACCTAAACATTCAATAAAATCAAAATTTGATAAATTAAAATTTCAATCAAAGATTGAAGCAATGTATGGCTATTATTTATCTAATATTTCTTATTTTCATAATTTTGATTTCGGATATTTTAAGCATGTTTTGAATAAAAATACTTCAGATTATGTAAATAAAAATTTTAAGCAAAATAACAAAGATTTTATGATTTTAAAAAATCTATCTAAGAAAAATATTAATATATGTAAATTTGATAAAGGGAATGGTTTATTCGTTTTAAATAAGGAGGATTATGTGAATAAAATGATTGATGTTCTCAAAGGGCCACAATTTATGAAAATTAATAAATTTCGTAAAAATGGTAAACTTCCTCCGATAAAAGATGATGAATTTCTTACTTCTTTATTATCAAATCTTAATATTTGTGATAATCTTGTAAAAGGTTTGCATCCAATTTGTTCTCAACCAGCCAAATTATATGGACTTCCGAAGGTACATAAAAATGGAATACCTTTAAGACCCCTTTTATCAATGATTAGAACGTCTCAATATATGGTAGCGAAATATCTAGATTCAAAATTAAAACCTCTATTATCATCTGAATTTTTGTGTCGTGATAGTTTTGAATTTGTTGATTTCATTTCTACTTAT
>MQRK01226807.1:0-16180 GCA_001938485.1 Girardia tigrina
CTAAAGGATCTAATGCAGCATCACCGGAAGATAGCAATCGCACACATTCTTCCGGTGCGCTGACGATGGATTATCGATCGATGTGGCGATGTATAATCCGGTTCGGAAAACGTCAAACTTATCTTATGTTCCATTGGACCGTCAAACAAATGTCAAGCCATGCGTCAACAACTTATTAACAATGACTAATAAATTTATATTAATATTTCATTTTAAGTTTATCGAAAACATTCACCAATTAACATACAAAATATTTTTCTTTAAATAAACAACACTTGATAATATATCGAATAATATAAATATTTTTCCATTTTTATTATTGATAAATGAAATTTCTTATAGTCTTAAATCCAAAAACCTAAAAATATATATTAAATTACAAATTAAAGTTGGAAGGATCATCAAAGTTAAAGTAAAATTCCAAAAATTCCTACTGTGGAAAAAGATATTTTTTAAAAAAGAACAGACGATAAAGAAAAGCTTCCCCAAAATTAAGGCATTAGAAATCCTTCGAATAGGTTTTAATCAACCTCTTCACAAAACTAATTCCTTGAAAAATAGATAAAACCCTATCTTATTTGTGATGCCAAGAACATAGACTTGATGATCGAGGAAAAGCAACATATAGCCCTAAAGATTCCCTTTATTTATCCAAATTATTAATTTAATGATATTAAAAAATTTATGGAAAACGTTTTCTTTTTCAAAACTGCAAAGAAAATTAATATTTAGTTGCATAATACAAAAGAATTTATTTTCATATTATTGCACCTAAAAACAATGCTCATTCATTTAAGTTCAATAGCTAGCGGATAATAATTATCAAAATAAAAAATAAATTAGAATGCAAAACCAGTTATTATCGTATGCTATTGCTGTACACGGGGCTTCATGTATTCTTCTTTCGAAACACCAAAACCAACAGATTTGTAAATATGGGAAAACAACCTCACAACAACGTACTTAAATCCACCCAACAGGCAAACATACTCATTCTCTTTCACTCATTCACAAATCTTTACAAGCAATTTGTATGGAAAAATAAATGTGAAAACTAGAAAAAAATTAAATTTAAAAACCGAAATTAAAATCACACTATCATTGTCATCAATTGTTTCTTCTTTGATTACAACTGCCGTTCTTTTTTTGAAAAGTCATTTATACAATAATAAATAAAATCCAATAAGTGAAACAAGGGTGTTTTATCAATTGGTCATTATCATCAGACAAAATTGGACAATAAAATACAACAAAAATGACTTTTATGATACTATATATATCAGTGTAAAAATAATCAATAGGACACATTAGTAAACTAGAGAAACGTAAAATAAAAATACACGTGAATTGTCAAAACATATAAAAACCAACTGACAAGTCAAGATCGATATGACATAGAAAATGATGACGATTCCTCGACCCCTTCAATGAGACTCAGGATATAAATTAGAAAAACTAAATGAATTTTGAGAAACTAGAGATAGTATTTCGAATCCTGTAAATAAGTTAATACGTCTCCAGTAGCTCCTAACTTGTCCAAGTCGTATACACTTGTATATTGTCGAATCATAAATCGACACATATAATAAAGAGATCGGGGAACAGAAGAGTATCTGGATACCGGATGAAGGAGACGAACTTCATGTTTATGATTATTAGTGTTACCCCCACTACTTCCTGGTGAACAAACGGCGTTCGAATTTACTTCCAATTGATTAGAAACATCAGTAATGCCCGTTGATGCAGCTGAAGGAGCAACATCAGTGGACCGTGAGAAACAGTACGCACTGGTTATCGATCTACGCATTGCGTCTTCGATTAGCGCCGGAATGGACTCGAACTCCTCATCCTAAAATAATTTATCAAATGAAAAACACCAATACAAAAACATTATAGTTATTAGAAATTTAATATAAATAATATACAAAAATCTATAGAATTATTTTTCTAAATACTAAAATTTTAAGTCTAGAATTTTATAAATAATTTTCCTAGATAAATCAATTCTCAGTCATATTAAATGTCAAAAAGAGTTATAAGACCAACTGTTATATTGTAGACATCATTTGTTCAATATTCTTTGGTTGCCTTCAAACTTAGATAAATAATATCTATTTATATTAAAATATTTATCAAACTTCAAATCATTAATAATTTAAAATAATTACTTTACAATTTATGTAAAAAACATTAAATATAAATCAATAAATTAATAGATAACTCGGAATGCCCTTAAATATTATTTTAGTAATTAATTTCGATAGATTAACCGCTTTTATCAGAGGAATTTTCCAATACTTTCCTAGCTTAATATGAAGTCAGAATAAAAATTATTGATTGATGATACAGTCAATTCTCTTACAGGGTTTTCAGAACCTTAGTCAACTACTTGTAACCATTAGTCAACAAAATAGTTGGCTTTAAATTAAATTAAAATGAAAACTAATGGAAATATGTTTTTATTCAATAATTATTTATTATCACTTAGATGCAGGGATGCAACCAGAAATTCTTATTGGGGGGTACAAAGGCACCCTTACATCCCCTGGGTGCACTACTGTTTAGATGTGTACAAAGTGTTTAGAAAAAAATTTCAGTGTTTCTATTAATATGAATTCACGCATTCTTGATCAAAAGAAGATGTCCTAACGTAAAACTTTATTTCTACCACAATTTAAGTTTTTTTAAAAAAAATATTTTCGAGGAACTTTTGCACTTTCTTTTTACACAAACCATTATAAATAGGAATTGATATAAATATTAAATGGTTATTGTATTTATTGCGAATTAAAATTCTATACTTTTTTTTAATAAAAAATTATAAATTGAATTTATTAAAATTTTGTCACAAAGATTTTGTTGCATCTTTTATTAAATTTCAATTTTATTGTACATTTAAATTTACCTGTTTCTCAATTAAATTTTCGTTTTAATCATTTCATTTTCATAATAGTTTTAAAAATTACTTTTAGATTTAATAAAATAACGTTTTGAAAATAGAATTTAAAATCGTAATTTCGTTTAATTTAACAACTTTTAAATTACCCCTTTTTTACATAAAACAAAATTATATTTCCATTAATAATTACGTTTTCCAAAATAAAATTAAAATCGCATTTTCATTTAAGTCGATTTAATTGTTTTACAAAACAACATTATAATTAAATTTTAATTTACTTCGATTTAAATCGTGTAAAATTAAAAGTTACAAAAATAGTTTAGTTTATTTTCATATTAAACTTTATATTCCTTTTTATTTTATTTCAATTAAATATTTTCATCAAATTGAAATTAACTTTTTTACTTTATAATAATTATAATTTATAATTTACTTTATAATAAATCTTAGCATAAATCTTTTAATAAACATACCGTAAAATTTATTTTGTTTCTTACATAAATTAATTTTTACATTAAATTTCTGAAAATTTTATTTTAACATATCTATAACAATATTATACGGAATTTAATTGTTTAATTATTAATTTGATCAGATTGTAAATTCAAAATTTTTATGAACTCAACAATGCTCCCAACAACCTATTTACCAAACTAAAAAGAATGATAAATACATTATTTTAGCAATTCCGTAATGTAAACAAAGCACTTAATTAGGTGAGCTTAGTAATAAATTAATAACGAAACGTTTAATTAATTATATTTTTTTACAAACGATAACTAACAAGGATTACCGAAAATGATTACAACAGCGGTAAGTAATAATCAGTAGTGTCCTTCTCGATAATAGTAATGGAACACCGAAATGAGGATTATCAGAGTAATCGTATCGAAAAATTTGAGATTTATAGATCAGTTCAAAATTCAGATTCGATAATATCTTTGTTTGGCAAAAATAAATACGACTAATGAACGTACCACTACGAAAGGATTCGAGTCGGATTTTTTTGATAGTGAATTCAGAGTTAATTATATTAAGTTAGCAGTTATGGCCAATTAATTCTGTGGTTAAGGTAATATATATTTCTGATTAATTTTTTTTGAATTTTAAATTTAATTTAAAACAATTTAATAATTGCAATAAAAATTAAGATAAATAAAGGGAGAGGGGTTTTTGATACCGCTGCCCCATCTTTGTCTTTCCACTTTCCTTCAATTTACTACAAAATTTGATCTCTTCTTGGACAAAAAAAAATAAAAAACACAATAAAATAATAAGCACAAAAAATATTTTCATGTCTACAAACTCAAAAAAACCATTCCACGATGATATAAAGACGTGTGTTACAATGAGTTTGGGGGATGAATGAAATTCACGTTACACACATGTTTCCGGACAGAGTAGATGTCAATTGGAAGGAGATAATCTATACAATGGAAGGTGAGGGGGTCACCAGTGAAACTAAAGAATAATTCAAGCGTTTCACTAAAAGTGGCACGATTCCTGAAGACTAATCCTGCTCAAGATGACCATCAACCATTGACTATGTACTTCCGATTTTCAGCAGAAATGACCTTCGTTATTTTACCATTATTAAACTTTTCAAGTAACTTTATTTTCCATATAGATGTTGCTGAAAAATTTAACATAAGCTGACTCTAGTGCAGACTCTACGTTGTATGAACATCTATCAAGAACTCCTTGTTAGTTTTCAGAAGACCGGATTTAAAAATAAATAGGGAATGGAGATGGAAAATGGAAGATCGAATGGAAGTCGACACCTCTACTCCATAATAATGTCTTAACATAAACGTCTAAGACAACACTAAAGAAGATATATGAGCTTGCTAATCTTAAAGTCCTCCATCATCTTCTATAAAGATCGGACCCAGTGTCATCTGACTATTTTGTTGTTCCAGATTATTCACATTCTAAAAAGGCATTATGCAGAAAATTTCGAGATAGAAAATTGATGCCACAAAATTTTCACCTCGAAATTAAGGATTCAATTTGGAATCGAGCAGTTAGTGGAAGAATAAATTCAAACAATAATAAAACGATAGTCCTTCCTTTAGAAGCCAATGCCAATAATTAATACATCTTTCTTCAGCTTCAAACCATTAAGAAATATAAGACATTTCTTTATGTTCAAAATATTATTTTTTAGCTTCAATTTTTTACGTAAAATATTTACTTTGTTGAATAATTTTACCAACCAGAAGTCGCAAGTTGAAACTTGTATTTTCTAAACAACAGACACAATTATATTGCTTTACACAGCAAAAATGTGTTAAGTAAAATTCAGCATGATGGTTTCAACTAAATTTTCTATTAATCTATATTTAATATTCGTTATGCCACATATTTATTTGCCAACATCAGAATTTTAGAAATCTGCAAATGATAATTCATTTTAACTAATAATATTAAGTTTCATTAGTATCCGTACGGACCATTATTTGACTTTGATTTTATTTTGATAATAATAATCGATCAGAGAAGTTATATGTTGAAAAGAATATGAAACTAAATTATTAATTATATTTTAATTTAAATTTAAGATCTTTGAATTTGAATGGCACTCATGAAGGGTACAAATGTGATGTTCAATGATCTTATCTTAGTTGCACTGTCTTGACCAACTTATAAAAAATACAAAACATTTTGTTTGTTTAGTTAAACAATAAACGTATTTTACATTAAATATATTTAATTTGATCGATTTTTGTAATGCCTCAGATTTGAAAGCCTTTGATCAATATTGCAAAATAACAATTTTATTAAAATAACAATAAATTGAATTCTTATTGATATAATATTAATTGGTTTTAGAGTTGTTCTAGGACAAAAAATAAGGGCAAAACATCACTAAGAAGAAATATCACAATTGCCAAGTATTACAAATGAAATTATTGCAATTTGTGATAATTTTAAATGTTTAAAATCTAAATGTTAAATGTGAGAAATGTTTGGATTGTGTCTCTCCTACCCAGATGGTTCATTAATATTTTAAGTCTTATTATGTGAAACTAATTTAATTTAAATGCACATTCCAAATGTTTCATTACCCTAACCAAAATTCCTAACTCTAACCTTAACTCTAACCCTAACTCTAACCCTAAAGTTATTTCATTCTAGTCACATAATCAAAAGCAAATCCATGTAGAAGATGTACAGTCTGTTCAATAATAATATTCATTAAGAGTTACGTTAGTGGTGCTCAACTAGTGAAGTGCTACTTTGTTTGGAAAATATCACATGTCAACGACACAACATATTTACTTATATGTTATTAAAATATTTAAATTATGAAATTATTCAATTGGGAAATTTGTAATATCATTTATTTCAATAAAATATTTCGAATAAAATGTAAATTGTCATTGCTTTAGAAATCGTTTCAGTGACATTGAAATTTTGGAATAGCATTTGTTCTTAAATGATTTAAAAATTTTAATTATTGGTGGTTTATAAAATGTTTTAAAGTAAATAAATTTTCAATTTCGGTTTTCCAAAATGATAGCAGTTTTTTTACTTTAATATAAGGTGTTCCAAAAGTAATGGGAGGAAATTATTTTGTATGCATATCTGACAAAATAAAAGAAAATGCAAAGTTAATGGTACAGCTGTATCTGCCAACACATAGAGAGTGTTCTGAATGGGATCACATTTGCAGTTGTTTTCCCTGCCAGGTGGTGCACTGTTCAAACCACTCATACGCTGCATATCCTGGGATAATTCTTTAAAGCTGCACTCAATTTTACCTAGAAGCTCAGCCTTTTGCAGTACACATGTTCCTTCAGGTAGCTCCAAAGGAAGTAATCACACACAGTTAAGTCAGGCGAACGAGGGTGCAATACCATTGGACCACCTCTACCGATCCATCGCTGAGGAAACTTTGGTCGATTTATCGATTCCTGGACAGGAGCCCCGTCATGCTGGAAGGTAAGCCTCTTGTATCTTGCATAAGGCAACGCAGTTGTTTGCAGCAGGTGTAGATAGGAATCAGCATTGACTAGGCTATCAAAGAAGCAAGGTCCCAAGACACCCGCCAAAGTTACTCCACACCACACCATAATTCCCTGGAGAGAGTTTAGAATCTGCTCTTGAGCGTGTGGATTCATTGAACCCCACCAAACATCGTTGTGTCGTGACACTGCTCCAGATAGGTGAAACAAAGATTCGTCTGTCTACATTGTGGTAAATTAAGTGATGGTCAGCGTCGAATCTCTTTACAATCGTTTTAAAAAGCTATTCTCACCTATTAAAGTCGCAATCGCTGAGCATTCAGACGGGTTGCGGAGGGTAGGGATTAAGATTAAGTTTCACAAGCAGGCAATGTTAACTCGTTAAGAGTGGTTTCCCCACGAGACACAGACGTTGAAGGACCTGCGGCAACCAACTTTTGAACTTGTTCAGGCGTTGTATATGTAGCTGGGCACCCTGACCTGTGGAGATTTTCAACGCTTCCAGTCTACTTAAATCGCTCAAACACTGACTTGATCGTCATAAACTTAGGAGGTGAGGTAGCAAAATGAAAATGCCACTGACTTTGTACCTCTTCCTAATTCTGGAATTGTGCGTAGATGAGTACCATTTTCATTCTCTATTCAAGAGGGCGTCGTGTCGAGATTTCCTTCATCTGTAAATAAATGAGAAATATCAGTGTTAAAACGTAAATATGAATTTCCGCAAAAAATGCCTTTCTGGAGATAGATTAAAACAAACATCTTCACATTATTTTTGGAACATCCTATATGTTGGTATTTTATAAATGTGTTTTTAGTGTATTAAGAATATTAACAGATGAAGTTTTGTTGCAAGATTTATGAAGACTAAAATGGTCTGTTATCAGCGTCTGGGGCATGACTTGTTGCTTCAATTGAATCTTCAAAAAATTGCAATGATTAAAATAATTGCATATTTTATTTATTTATTTTATTAATTGTTAAATAATAATTAATTTATTATACAATTAGTAATAGAAATTTTTAAATTCAACAATAATTGACTTCAATTGTCTAGGGATAGATGTTATGTTTCAAAAACCAATCAGTCTCAAACATATTATAAACCATCACTCAACATCAATCCAACATTATTCACACAATATTCCAATATCCCCCACATAGTGCTTTATGTTTTATTATCCAATCAGAATTCTGACACATTTTCTGTGTTTTATACATATACTCATTTGGTTTTGAATGCTTGAAATTTGGTTTACCATTAGACCGATTTACCTGATGATGTTCTGTTAAGAACGAAAAAATCGTGAACTTTAATGAAATAATAATATCAGATAATATTTTTATAAATATAGTCATCGGGTTAGTAAAACGGTTGCAAAAATCTTTTGAATATAAAAGTAATGATCCGAATAATGATTTTAGAAAATACGGGAAATAAATAACTATAATAAACTAGAGTATAAAAATGAAATGATTTCAACATTCAATAACAGGAAATATTAATTTGGAATGATCAAACAGAAGATCCAGTTTTGCGCTTTGGTTCATAAAATTGTAAGATGTTAATTATCTTTGATTTCTGTGTTCAAATAGTTTCTTTTTCGTTAACAGTTAGTTGAAAGTATAATTTTAATATGTTTCTTGTTGTTACACATCAAAGACAGAATTTAGTAGATTGTAGCTCAAATGTGTTTAGCTGAAGATCTGACTCTAGACAGTTTTTCTCTGTATGTTGACTATATATTGGGATTAAAACTAAGTATAGAATTAGTCTTGATTGATTTATTTGATAAGAATTATTTCTATGTACTTTTTATTTTACTTTTTCTGAAATTAAAAAAAAGCCAACAAACAAAACATTTACGACATGTTTAGATGTATGAAGAGATATTCATGTTGATAATAATATATTCTGTACTTTATTTTAATTTATTATATTTTGTTAAATAAATAAATAATTTAAGACTTTAAATGTTTAAAAAATGATAAACCATTATTTTTAGTATAATGAATAATACTTTTTGAATTAATATCGAAGAAAATTTTATACTTCGAAAAGTTAATAACAAAACCCTAAGATGAAATAACAAAATCAACATGTCAGAGAATATTTATCCTCATATTAAATTATAAAAACTTTTATTTGAGTTACAAAAAAATGTATATGAATTTTCGGGTAGACCCAATGTGCATTTTAGGTTTAAAATATTCTAATACAGTGGTTGCTTAGATTTAACCCTTTCAAGGCTGTGTGATATAAACATGCATGGTCAATTTGAACAAATGGTCATTCATTTTCTAAGTCTCAACGTTGACATCAAAAAACTTATGTCGTTTAACATATCGAAATGGTGAAAATTAATTTAAATAAAAAAGAGATTTACAAAAAGAAAATATAATTTAAGTAATACCTATAATATTTATTATTATATATAAAAGCCCAAGTTTCATCTGTGTAACGCTAAAAGTTTGCTGTGATCAAATAATTTTAGTGCTTTTGCATGGCTTAATTTTTAATACATGATATATTTGTCTAAAATGTTAGTTAGTTTGTATGTTTGTTTGTCAGTCACATTATGATATAAATCCAGCTCTTCCGTGATATATGACTGGTTTTTTTCTAGTATTTAAAATATTGTCTAAAGTCAATCTTTAATATAATTTAATAAACATACCAGGCCCAGTTTTAAAACATATCACAAATGAAATAAATTATTCTGTCAATATTGTTTTCAAGTCTTCAAATTATTTTTTATAATTTAAACCTGACTTTTAAATAATAAGAAGTACGAACTGAAGGAACTGCATATAGTTCATAACCAAGGTTTTTCCAACCCCGCACTAGTCTAATTGAAACTTAAGAAGGTAATATAGACATCGAATAATATTGAACAAAAGTACCTTCAAAATTTTTATTCATTCATTTAAGTAAGTTAATAATAATTATTGAATATTGCATGTTTGAGATATTTAATAAAATACTTGTTTTATAATAGTTTGTTTTAATGCTAACGTAGATGTTAAAATGTATTAAATAAATTCGATCAATGAATTTTTTCAAATAAATGTTTGCAATTTGTTGGGTTCGTGATCAATAATTGAGTTCATAAGATCGAAAAACTTTATTTCTATAACAATTAACAATTATTCCAACAATTTTTGTTGAGGAACTTTTCTTTTGTTTTCTTTTCGACCAAATTTATTATACGAAAAAATAATGAATTATAAATATTGATATGTTATTTACTAAAATTGTTAATTTTACAAATTGAATTTATTATTTTTTAAAAATTACAATAATTTAACAGAATTACATTTCAATTTTTTATCTGATTTAGTTTAAAAAATAATTTTAACATTCATTTTGTATCTCAGAGGAAGATTTTTTAGCTTGAATTATGGAAAATTCTTTTTCTGAACTTTTCTGATCTGTGGGTAATTGATTCATCCACAGTTGCAACAAATGATCAAGATTTAATAAACGAAATTTAATTAACGACACATGTTTTCTGTCATAAATGGGTTTTAAAGTTAAATAAACAACAGAATCATAAGAAAACATTTGATTTAGAGAAGATATCGATATTGATTTTACATTTGCGGCTGTTGAATTATTATCATTTTTAGCAGGTGGTGGAAGTATTTGGTTTGTGCCCAAAATAATCAAATTAAGAATAGTTCTCAATATAACGCAAACTAATTGACAATGCATATGTTCCATTTAAGTTCCACAAACGTAATAAATTTCAAACAATTTATCATCACATTTATAAGCATCAATTAGCTTTTCGAAATATTTGAAATCCTCGTTTTCCAAAGCTTCTCGGTATAGATCAATATTGAGATACACATAAGGAATGGTAGCGAGAAGAGACTTTTCAAAATCATCAGCTTTTATATTATCATTTTCCAGTTTTTTGTCATAGAATATATAGAATCTGATATATAGGATTCAGTCGACCCAATCAGAAAACCATAAATTTATTTTTAAATTTGAATATCCAAAAATATTTTCATTTTCTCCATTTTTCCAACTTAATTTGAAATCGATAAGCTTATTGACATGATAAGTAAATTTATCATAAAACCCATCTTTTGGCATTTCTTTAATAACCTTTTTTAATTGATAATTATTCAAATGAATTTAATAATATATATTCAACAAAATTTTTCAACTCGCCACAAAACTTAATTTGCATTAAATTGCTTTAGTTTAAATAAATTTTTATATAATTGTTATTGAGATACATTTTTTTACAAAACAAAACCTTCACACACTTAAACACACATACATCTTTCCAATCACATTTGCCCATACATTTAACACACGCAATTCATACACACTGTTAGAATTAATGGGCACTCCATCATCAATAACACGAGAATTTATGTCAAAATATACTTAACATAACTTGAAAATTTATTACAGAGAAAAATTCCACCCTTTTAAACAATCGCTAAACAATTAATTCGAATAAACAACACCCACTTTTATCATTACTAAATTTTTTAATTATAATTAACTTTTATAATCAATTAATTATAAATTTTAATTTGAGGAACAATCTTTTTCTAAAACTTGTTAATGTCAAACCGGAAAATTCTAATTTTAATTTATTCTTAATTTACTAATAAAATTTAATTTCTCATTATAAATTTTAATTTAACTAATTATTTTATTCTTCATCTAATTATTAAATTTAACTTTCTATCTTATTAAAATTTTAATTTACTTAATTTATTTTTATTTCTTTTTTCTTCTATTCTCGTCAATGTTATGCAAATAATCTCATCTTGCATTTCCACTCTAAGTTACAAATTTTCTTCTAATGACTTAATATCCTTAACACACACACAAACACATTTTATTTACAATTTCGATTGACTTATTCAAAAACGAAAAAAACAAACAAAGAAGATCACGTGATCTTAATTCATGAAAACTTGACTCACACGTCAAATGAAAATGATGGCTTAATCACAATGTTATATATATATATATATATATATATATATATATTATTTGATTTATTTATTTAAATTACTTATTTATTTTTAAGGAATGTAATAAAATAATGGCAATTTATATTCTTAAATTTATATTCTTAAATCTCCCACTCCTCTCGGTTTGTGCTCCGTCTTGTTTATAAATATACAAGTAATGGGTATAACGCCACATACATTGGAGATACATCTCGTCATCTCTGCAAACGGATCAAAGAGCATAGTCGATTGGATAATTGGATCAATATTACGGAACATAATTTAAAATGTAAAAAGAAAATCGGAGAAAAGGATTTTCAAATTCTATGTAATCTGTTTAAAAATTAATGGGAGAGAGTAACGTGTGATGCATTATTAATAAGATTCATGGACCAAAAATTAATATTCAAGCTTCAAACTCAACTTCTCTGTTTTACATTTTCAAATAGAGCCTTTATTACATAATTGATTAAATAATCCCCTTTCTCATATATGAGCTGCAAAAAGCCAGTGTTAATTTAGTGTGAAGATAGCAGGTAATCCGCCGAAATTAATTACAAAAATAAATTTAGAAAAATGGCGTTCAGTTTTTATTTATTTTTACTTTTAATTATTTTATTTTAATGTAATGATTTTATTTAATTATTTAATTTTTTTATTTAATTTTACTTTTAATTACTTAATACTAATATAATTACAAAATTGGGCTCAAGTAGGGTTCAAAGGCAATTACAACGCGAAAAATTTATATAATTTAACTACAAATAATTACTTTACAATCTTTAGATTTATATTATTTTACTAAAAAATTATGATTCGCAATATCTTAAATTTATTCAGAATTTCGTGCTAATTTTACCAATTTATTTTTGGAAAATGTTTTTAATGAGTGTTTATATTAATTTAAACTTCCTGGATTATTTTTCATTCGGATCTAATTCCTAAACTTGATTTGAATTTATTAAACTTTAAACTTCAAAATGTTTTATAGTTATTTTAATAATATATAATATCGAACTTATTCTGATAACCATAATTCCATTTTTTTCAACCATTTTATTTTTAATTTTAAAACTTAGAAATTTGTATAATTATGTTAAAAAATAATATTTAGTTTCCAAATAATTTTATTTAAATATGAATTTTAAATAGTGATAACTTCCTGAAATGTTAAAAATTATTATAAAATTTAATACATTATGTTTAAATATTTTTAATTAATATATTTTAATTTTAAATATTCTAAAAATTTATGAGTTTGCCAAAATTCCTCACACAAACAAAGTAAAAAGTTCTTAAAAATAGCAAAATGTTTTTATTTTGTGTAGTAAAAGAGTAAATTAGGATAATTAAACTTTATTTCAAACAAAAATGTTTAAGTATCCAACAATATTAAAAAAATACTAGTTAATAAAAACGTTTTAATATATAACTAATATCTGTTAATGAAAATATTTTATTATATTTCCATCTTAAGAATAACTAAATTTAACAATAAATGTAATGAAATATTCACTCATGAAATTCGGAAATTATGTATATATATATATATATACCTACCAACTTCAATTCAGTTGTGAAAACTTCATTGTATAAATGAAATGAAATGAGAAAATCAAACAGCTTTTTACTTGCCATAATTTACTAACATAATTTAGTAAAATGAGGTTTTAATTTTTTTATAAACAGGTAAAATAATCAAAAAATATTTTAGATACTATTCAATAGATATAAACATTTATTTCCCCATATGATAACTAATCCAGGCCGGGTTCATTTAATCTGCCTTCATTTTTACCAACACATCGACACATTTTTTGTAGAAAGTAAACTCTTCGAAAAAAGGAAAATTTATATCAGTTAATTACATTTTACTTAATCTAACGAAAAAAAGTTTAAATTAAATAACAAATAATTATTTCGGGATATAATCTTCAAATATAATTATTAAAATTGTAAAATTATTAAATTTTAATTTTTAAAGTTTAAAATTTATACAAAGTTTTATAACTTAAATTTTCCAAAAGAAAATTCTCCTTGCGACAAAGGAGACAATTTCGTCTCTCCTGACATAAAAAGGAAAGCGTATTTGTATATTAGGAAGCAATTGGTCAATTTATAAGAGATTGAGAAAACAAAAAAAGTAAACAACTGTCAATGTATGCTTTCATCCATTCGTCTCTAACAAAATTAATATTATCTTAGGAAAACAATTTAACATAACATGTTCCATTTAAAAATGTAATAAATTTATTAGTCGTTTTGTACACAATTTGTAAAGAAACGACACCAAAGTTATATAAATTTGCTTTATTTTATATTATCTGTAAAATATTATATTTTGAATTTGAAATTAAGTTTATAAAAAGAAAATATTTTTAATTATTTATACGAGGGGTGATACAAAAGTAATTATATTCGGTTATTTTTAGTGCAAACATAAAAATATGTCTAAAAAAAATGTCTACCAAAGACCTACACAGCGACTAAGTAGAATCCTCTCCTCCGTATTTCACAGTTGCACGCTGGGTCAATGAGTTTAAGCTAGGGAGAACATCTACGGAAGATGATCATTGTGAAGGACGCCTATCTATTGGGTTAACCAAAAAGTCATTGCGTTTTTTACTAAAATATTTATTATGAAAAAATGACATAGATGCACAAATATTTTTACACGATATACTGTCCATTATTTTCAATCACTTTCTTCCACCTTTCCGGCAGCTTTATTATTCCTGATTCATAAAAACCTTTGCCTTTGTCAGCAAAAAAGCCGTCTAGGAACGATTTGATGTCATCATCACTGGTGAATGTTTTTCTGTTTAAGGAATTCTGCAGTGATCTAAATAAGTGAAAATCCGATGGGGCCAATTCTGGAGAATACGGTGGGTGCGGCAAAACCTCCCAACCCAGTGATAAGAGTTTTCAGGACGTTCCTGTTGAATTTCATGAGTCAATTTCTCCAGCTGACCACAATATCTGTCTGAATTGATGGTTTCATTCCTCGGAAGGAGTTCAAAAAACACAATTCCTATAAAATACCACCAGACGGAAAGCATAACCTTCTTTTGGTGAATTTCTGCTTTTGGGATCGTTTTGGCAGACTCACCATGTTTTGTCCATGATCGTCGGCGTTCCACATTGTTGTAAACAATCCATTTTTCGTCACCCGTAATCCAGCGCTTCAAAAATGGATCACTTTGTTCTCGCTTCAAAGGGGAATCGCAAATGTCTATACGTTTCACCAAATGATTTTTTTTCAGTTCATGTGGTAACAACATATCGAGTTTACTGACGAATCCAAGTTTCTTTAAATGACTTCCAACACTTGATTTTGATATTTCCAGAGTCTCTGCAACCTCTCTTGTCATCATATTTGGATTAGATTTGATCAGTGCTGTTATTTTGTCGCCATCAACTTCAACTGGTCGACCGGAGCGTGGTGCACCTTTCAGATGAAATTTTTCAGAACGAAATTTAGAAAACCAGTATTGACACTCTCGAAGTTTTAAAGAGTCACTACCATATACAAAACATATCTTCTTATGAGCTTGCACAGCGGTTTACCCTTTGCGAAAATAATGCAACAAAACATGACGAATATGCTCATTTTGATTTTCCATTTCAAATTGAAGATAAAGTAATAAATTAAAACAAAATCAATTAATATTTTGTATAAACATAGTCTGAAAATTAAGGTTTCAGAATACAGTGGAACCCCGTTATAACGAACACCGTTATAGCGAAATTCTCGTTATAACGAAGGAATTCTGTAGTCCCTGCCGCATCCTACATGTTTCAATGTATTTTCCCTCCCGTTATAACGAACCCCGCTATAACGAAAACCCCGTTATTACGAAGAAAAAATGGCCCAAAATGTGGAAAATCGACCTCGTTATAACGAAGTCAATGCTGCTCATATGGAAGCAACCATATGAATAAATTGCATTTCTGGGTGTGTGAGTTTTCAGTAATAGAGACGTCAGTGTCTGTCGTCAACTGATAGAGACAAAAATATCTTGTTCAATCAGAATAAGGTTTGAGTGGATTAGTGAGGGATAGATTGTTGTTATGGTGTGCCATCGCTCTCTATTCTCATTTGAAAAAGGTGGGTTATTTGTATTACGATAAACCGAAGCTTGGATACTGTACCTCAAAATAAGGTTTTCCAGCGCGAACACAAATTACAATTTCCTTTTCTTAATCCAAATTATCGCAACTGAATCCGCGAGTTCATGTTTCATTGATGGATGTGGGTGAGTGGGTATTAAACTGTTGTTATGGCCGAGCCATCGTTGTCTGTACTCATTTGATAAAACGCGGGTTG